>JAAIXJ010000510.1:135966-146597 GCA_013403705.1 Heliconius hermathena | reverse complement strand
CCCTACAAGTATTACTTACATGTGATATGGGTATTATTGACAATTCGAAAAGATCATATTATATGGCCATAATTGGTTTGAAAGACGTTTATTTTAGAAGGTTTCAGAGTTCCTTAGATGTATTTCATAAACTGTAATAGTTGAACATTTGAAATTTTTGCAAAAGACGTATTTCTGTTACCACTATGGCAACAAATATTAAAATGCTATAGAATATAATTAATATCTAAGGTGTTTCCCATACAGCAAACATGATTTTTTTACCGTTTTTATATGTAGATAGTGGTACGAAACTCTTGGTGCGCGACTCCGACTCGCACTTGGCCGGATTATTATATCTCCAAGCTTATAGCAGACTAATCAGAGATAATCTAATGTTATACGTTCTCCAATTCACCCATAGACATTACTTCTTAAGCGGAACTCAACGCCGCGGTTTGTCTAACCCTATATGGCTCTAGTATATGAAAATGTTTTTTATTTATACTTAGTCAAAATGTGTACAAACGTCATCTTTTGCGTTTTGGAAGGCATATTCACATTCAGCCATTGATTCTCGTTGTCAATCTAATCAGCTACGGGCGTTTCGACGCAAAAGGCCTTTAGAATTAGTCAGTCAGTAGTCAGATAATAAGCATTGCTTTCTGTTTAAGATTCATCTATATTTAAAAATATACTGGATTTAGATGTTACTCATATAAAAAAATCGTTTAAAAATATTACTTAAATCACATCGTGGGTACAACCGTACGACTGTAAACAACACGGTTTTTCAATCGATTCCCAGTCGAGGGAATTAAACATTTAACTTTTTTTATTTGAATGCAAAGCGCCGCGTTGAGTTCCGCTACTTAACACGGAATGCCTCAGGAATTCGGTGGGAAGTGAGGGGATCGGAGTGTCAAAACCTGTTCCTTCTGCCTATCCAGCTAAAAAGAATATACTGTTTTTTTATCTACATAAATACTTATATTTTTGTTTTTGTGCAGTGCTTTTAGTAAAAACATAGCTTTTAAAACAAACTAAAACACAAGCTCTTACCCTCGTTACAGTGTGTTAACTAGTGGAAACTAGTATCAAAATACTCCGTTCTTCACTTTCCTCCTGAATGGAAATCGTACCCAGAATCGGTCCCCTTACAGTCACACGGTTGTGTTCTTGTGCCACGATGGTCTCAAAATGAAAATACTTTAAATATAATCAATCCCAATTTGACTGCACTCACAATCATCGCGTGATTTAAGTATGTAAAATTATACTTTTATATCAAAAATTTAATTAAATCAGCTTCACGCTGTATACCGCACACTGCAGGGTAGACAGAGAGAATCTAGTGTTAAGACACTCCGCCCCCTACTTTCCGCTGAATTCTGGAAGCATTGCATGTTGAGTGGGAGAACTCAACGCCGCGCTTGTCCTCGACACCAGAGCGAAGAAATGAAAATATAAATTTAAGTAAATATTTCATCTCCTCGAGTGGAGATCGAATCCATAACCAGTCGGTTTTACAGTCACACTTTGTGCCCCTACGCCACGACTGGCCTCAACTACTTTTACATACAACTATTATATTCGTCATATTATGCTATTTGCTATATAATAAAATGATATGGCGTCGTTAGATTTAACTAAAGCTAACTGCTGTTGTCGTTGAAACGAATTTTAGCTTTCATACAAAGTTTTAATGTATATTTTATTGGAAAACCGAATGCTTATTTTAAACTATTGTAATACATATGTAACAATTTAGATATGTTTTTGAATTTAAATACACGATTTTTGTTTTTGCTTCACCTTTTTCCCGTAAAGCCGGGTTGGTAGAGGGGACCTAGTGTCAAGATACTCCGTTCCCCGTTATATGTTTTAGTTTTGAGATATTGCGTGCTGAGTCGCAGAATTAAACTAAGCACCTCGAATTTCTGCCGAAAATGGTCTAAGAAAATAAAAATAAATCATTTTATTTATATTTTCTTTTCAACATTTTCTATACAATTGTCACTATAACACTTGAAAGGACAGCCCAAGACAACAAAACAAAACTAAAAAAGAAAAAATCATTCTCAAAGTAAGTGACAAGTATATTTTCTTATTAGGAAACATAATGTCAGAGATTCAACAACGAGGTCAAGATCTGTGGCAATAAAAGAAATAAGTGCTACTTAAAACCAACTGAAGCTTTACTTCTAACCATTGCAGCTTTTATAACAATTCTGGAACACTTTAACTACTCGTATATAATTAAATATAATGAAAGTGATTGTCTTTTAGGCGAAAAATATATTTTCTTTCATTTTTGAAGTTAAAATTTACTAATTAGTCAGCTTTTAACTTTTTATCGTTTTAGTAATTAATCCGCTTCACGCTGCATGCTGCAGATAGAAGGTTAAGCTCAGGGAACATAGTGTTAAGACAGTCCGTTCCCCACCTTCCGCTGAATTTTTTGTGTTGAGTGGCGGAACTCAACGCTGCGCTTTGGCATTCACACTAGAGCGAAAAAATGAAAATATTAATAAATAATAGGTAATTCCTCAAGTGGAGATCGAACTCACAACCGTTGCGTTACAGTCATACCTTCGTGCCCCTGCTCCACGACGACCTCTGTTCCGTTAATTAGTTATTATTTTTACTTCCATGTTATATAGTTATACCAGGCAGAGGGAACCTAGAGTCTAGACATTCTATTCCCTAGTTTATACACAATTTTTGAGACATTGTGTATTGACTGGCGGAACTCAACGCTGTGTTTGTCTTGTCAAAAGTATTGAAATATAAAAAAAAATTGAAATTACTATTTAAATAATATTATCTCGGCGCATTTGAAGAGTGTCTTGTATGCATTGTGGGATCGATGTTGAAACCGTTATAAATTTAACTATTCAACTCTTTGTGTTTCCAAAATCATGTTTTTGCTCTAGCTTGATTTAAAATATGCATAAAAAATTTTAATATTATACTATCTCAAACAGCGCAATACCTCAAACATTGGGCGGTGCATGAGAAATCAGATATTTTAACACTAGGCCTCCTCTGTCTACTCTGGCATATACAAGATACAACGTGAACCTTTTAGTTTTTTTTTAATTTGAAGCAAAATTACAAAAAAAGAAATAATAAAGTAAATTGTACATCTGATAATATCAAACAGACACCTAATTCATTAGTGCAAAGCCAAATGAAATAAAATGCTATATCGCGTTGCCCTGAGATAATCTTTTCAAAAACATTCGAGCTTTTAAGCAAAATAGAAAACAGAATGGAGACAGATTAAATTAAAGTTATTAGTAATAATAATTACATTTTAAGGTATCGTAATGCAGGGGCATAGTGTGCCACTGAGAACGTGACGGTTGTGGGTTCAATTCCCACTCTAGGAAGTGAAAAAAATATAGCTTCACACTGTACTTCACACTAGGTTCTCTCTGCCTACTCTGCTGTGTGCGGGACACAGCAGAGTAGGCAGAGAGAACCTAGTGTTAGGATATTTCTCTCTAAATATTCGGCTGAATTTTGAAAGCATTGCGTATTGAGTAGCGGAACACAACACCGCGCTTTGCCTCGACACCAGAGCAAAGAAATTAAAATATATTTATAAAACAGCTTCACGCCGTATCTCGCACACAGCAGCTTAGGCAGAGAGAACCTAATGGTAAGATACTCTGTTCCCCACTTTCCGCTGAATTCTGGTTGCAATGCGTGTTTAGTGGCGGAACTCAACGCCGCACTTTAACTCCATACCAGAGCGAAGAAATGGAAATATAAATTTAAATAAATATTTCATTTCCTGGAGTGCGGATTGAATTCACAACTAGTTGCGTTTACATTCACACACTGGCCACGACTGGTCTCAAAAAAAATTTTTTTTTGAAAATATTAAGTATTTATTTTTTCGAGTGAAAATCGAACCACAACCTGTCGCACATGCACCACTCGGTGAAATGAAATACATATTTAACATTTTTATTTTGTCCGCTATGGTAACGAGGCAAAACACTTCGTTAAGTATCACCATTTAACACACAGTGCCTCACGAAGTAAACGGATAGTGGGAGATGGAATTAACTTAATAAGAAAGGAGTGTCTTAACACTAGAGTCTCAGGTTCCATCTGCCTACCCTGACAAGTGTGCCTACAAGCTAAAAAAAATAACAAAAACAATAAGTCACATGTTCAATTTCATATAAAACTAATTATTAAGAAAAACATAATCAAAATACTTCTATTTTATAAATACGAAATTTCGTGACTCATTTTCGTGACTTTGGCTATGAATAATATGTATGTTAATTTCATTTGTTTATCAACTACGCTGCCTTACTGCTTTTAATTTAATGAATAATTACGTAGTTCATCAAGAAAATAAAGAAAATTCAACATACAGATAAAATGAAAATGGCCAAGTGCGAGTCGGACTCGCCAAGGAACGATTCCGTCAAGAATTGGATTATATAGGCCTTGTTTGTAATAAAAATTAATCAGTTATGTCACCTAGCCAAAAAGAATAATCAGAATCGGTTGGTGTGATATTGTGTTATTCATCTATTTGTCGCGCCCATATCTAATTCAAATTTAATACTTATGTCATTTTGTCATAGATACCATTATCAAAATGGACGAAGAAAAAATGGGAGCACACGGAACGCACTAGCTTTTAAATAAAAAAAATCATCAAAATCGGTTCATCAAGCCAAAAGTTCTGAGAAAACAAACATAAAAAAAATATACAGTCGAATTGATATCCTCCTTTTCTCACAGAAGTCGGTTAAAATATCAATTACGATCATTTAATGTATCACTTACCTAACTGAATTATCGCCATTATATTTCACCTGTTAAAAAAAAAAAAACTTTTAAATTGCTTATTTCAAACAAAAGTGGTTGTGACAGACAGACAGACAAACATAATTGTTTTAAGTGTGCCGTGTTTTGCCATTTGGCTACGGAGCTCTAAACATGAAAAGGTTTGTACTTGGGTTCTATAAACAGATACACATGTTTTTGTTAATTTACAATATTCGAGACACTATTTATATTAACGTTAGTTAATTTATTTGTTGATTGTGATTTTTACAGCTTCTCGCTTTGTCTCAACTGCAGAGTAGGCAAAGGGAAAAAAGAGGGAGCGTCAAAACGCTTCGTTTTTATTTTCCGTCTGAATACATTGTGAATTGAGTAGTGGAACTTAACACCGCACTTTCGTTTGGACGTCTTGTTAAAACCAAAATAAAAAATATATATATTATTATCTTACCAGACACTCTTGCTTCATAAATATTTTTTATCTTTCTCTTGTTACTCATTCCTGTATTCTCGAGAGAATACATTTTTAAGAGTAAACAAATACTTATCATATTATGAAATAACTATCATTTTAAAGTTTTTCTTTAAACATAAACTTCGAACTAGCAACCAATGACATAGATATATATTCTTTAACTTCACAAAATTATATGAAAAATTCCATAATATACGACATTGGTCCGACAAAAGCTGACTTTAACAATTTTATGTGATAAAAAGAATAGCGTTTTGATCAAATTCCAAGGATTTGTGGTAATGCAATAACATTCAAAGGTTTCAACATATTAAATTTTCCCTGAATTGCCACTTCGCTCATACTTGCTCATATTATGAATTTACATATATTTTTAATGGCTGTCAATTGAACAGTGTCTGACTGTATTCAATGATTCTGGGTTCGATTCCCACTCGACGAATGTATATTTTCATTCCCTCTATCTGGTGATATTTTTTTGATCTTGTCGTTGATATCCGCCATTTAACATATAAAATTAAAAAAAGAGGAAACGTGAAACTATATGCAAGATTTATGAAATATATTTTCACTCCTTGTAATAAAAATCACATCTTGAAATTACATTTAATGTTCTCCAAGTAAAAGGTAAAACGTACTAAGTTTGATTAAAATATACGTTTGTAGCATTTTTGTCTCGCTCCATATAACCTACTCTGCCTACGCTATTGAAGTAAAGTGGAAATCGGTGAGAATTTAGTAAAAAGTTAATAATATTATAGAAGAACTGACTACCGAGCCGGTGGTAGCTTCCTGTAGGACTGACAATACTGACATATCTGTGAAACTTGATTCAAAAGTGCCAGTAATGGCCTAATTGAATTAAGAATTTTAATTTTGTAAGTTCTCTATTCCAAATGTTTTAAAAATACGAGGTAATTACGTTTGGAAATCAGCTTCACGTTGTATTCCCCATGCAGTAGAGTTGGCAGAGGGAACCCAATGTTAAAACACTCCGTCTTCCACTTTTCACCGAATTCTAAAGGCATTGAGTATTGAGTAGCGGAACTCAACGCCGGCCTTTGCTTCGATACCAAAGCGAAAAAATGAAAATATAAGTTTAAATAAATATTGTATTTCTTCGATGGGGATTGAACCAACAATAAGTAGCGTTTACAGCGCCACTGCGCTACGACTGTCTACATATTCAATAAAAACCTATACATTTTATAAATATATACCAATAAAGGAACCAATTTACGAGATAACGCAATATCACGGTCAGACTCACATATTTTACCCCCCGCCAATATAATATAATCCCAGCAGGTTTGCTTTGCTTGGTGAATTAGTTTTATACAATAGGCAATTTCGAAGGGATATAAATAAGATTATTAGCGCTTTCCTACTTTATATGTTTATATATATATATATATATATATATATATATATATATATATATATATATATATATTACGTAGCAGTGTAGGTAGGTAGTAGTATTAAGAATCTCCGGTATCCGGTTTCTGCTTATTTTGAGGCAAATTACTCGACGGAATTTTATGTTGAATAGTGGAACTCAACGCCGCACTTTATCCTATTACGAAACGAGGAAATATAAATAGTTTAGTTAGATGGAGTAATGAACCCATTACTGTTTACAGTCATTTACAGTCAAGCCTGTGCCGCTGCGCCATGACAGTCACTAATCGGGGGACATGGTAGTACCTCTTAGGTTTTTAAGAGGCGCGGGTTCAAATTTTTATATGTTTTTTTAATAAATAATATACTTTATGTTCTAGTCACACATAGATATGTGTGACTATAGCAGAGTAGGCAAAGATATACTTAAGTGCGACATTTCTTTCTTTTTTTTCTACTTAACGATCAGACGTTTGATTGCAAAAACTTACGTCGTCTCACGTTTATTTTTCCAGAAGGGATCGTAAAAGAATGTTAAACAAATTTACCAAGTCAGAGGCCGAACCTACAACTATCGCATATTATTATCTCTATATATAATAAAACAATTAAAATATTTTGTCGTTTTTTGTACGTCTAGTAATTTTGACTGAAATGGATATTAGGACATTTAAAAAGAATAATAGAAAGCAAAAATATTTTTTTTTAATTTCTTGTCTATCTGTCTGTCGATATGTATGGTCACATTTTTCTCTGAAAGTACTAAACCGATTTACTTAAAAGTTTCACCAATTGGTTTGATTTAACTCAACTTAAGATTTAAAGTTTGTTTCATCATAATCGGTTCATTAAAAAATAGTTATCGTCATTTGAATGACCTCAAGGCATTAGTTTGAATGCGAATGTTATATAGCAATCGCGCTGGTAAGATTCTTGGCTAAGGAATGACATTCGAAATGTCTTGGTTATATGACTGTTGATAAAAATATATATTTTTAAAGCACTATTGTTCAGAGTATAAACAATAAAATAAACAAAATTTAATTGTAAGTAATAAAAGTTTAATATTTGTTGAGGCCAGTCGTGGCGCACTATAAACGCAACAGTTTGTGGATTCGATATTAAAGGAAATGAAATATTGAATGTTTTAATTTTTCGCTCTTATAACGAAACAAAGAATGGCGTTGAGTTTTGCCACTCAATACTCAGTGCTTCCAGAACTCGGCGGAAAATTGAAAATGAAAGTGTCATAATGAAAACGGAGTGTCTTCGGAGCGTCCCTGGGTTGCTAGGTTCCCTCTGCCCTGCTAAGTTTGGGATACAGGGAGAAGCTAAAAAAATATGTATTTTGTTATAAATTGATATATAACTGTGAATCGGTCATACTATCTCGAGCTCAACTTTATCAAGGAATGAAAGTTATCCACAAGTTTTAGATGTTGATAAAGTTTGTATGGTTATTCTGATGCGAGTTTCACTGTTGTACAAAAGTAATTTACTTTGTAAGATTTCCTCAATAATTAGCTACATATCTATCTATTTTATATATACTATACAAAATCTATATACAAATTAAGAATTTGTTCGGTTCACACCCTAATCTCAGGAACTACTGGTATGAATTGACAAAATATATTTGTACTAGTGGGCGCGCGCGGCTTCGCCCGCTTATTTGGACACTTAGGGGTGAATTCTAAAAAAACCACGAAACACGTGTTCAATAAAATATTTTTAACAGTCTGAATTATTTTTTTTATAAAAATCGGTGGTGATTTAAAGATTTTTCCATACAAACTTTCAACCCCTTATTTGCACCCTTAGGGGGTGAATTCTAAAAAACCATGAAACACGTGTTCAATGAAATGTTTTTAAGAGTCTGAATTTCAAATTTTATAAAAATCGGTGCCGATTTAAAAAAAAATCCATACAAACTTTCAACCGCTACTTCATCCCTTAAGAGTTAAAATTTTTCAAAATCCTTTCTTAGTGGATGTCCAGAATATGAAAATAAACATCTGCCTAAATTTCACGTTTCTACCATCAGCGGTTATGGCTCTGCGTGCGTCTTACCTCAGTCAGTCAGCACAAGTCCTTTTATATATATAGATTAGAGAATTCATTTATTGACAAAGGCTATTTAGGCTATATTACATTATGGTAATCATTATCACGTAGCTGATAAATAATAGCCACGTAGCTAATAATAGATAATTGAGGCAGCGAATCGTAGCGCAGGGGCACAAAGTGTGACTGTAAAATCGACTGGTTGTGGGTTCGATCCCCACTCGAGGAAAAGAAATATTTATTTACATTTATATTTTCAATTCTTCGCTTTGGTGTCGAGGCAAAGCACGGCGTTGAGTTCCGCCACTCAACACGCTTTGCCTCCAGGACTTGACGGAAAGTGGGAAACAGAGTGTCTTAACACTAGATTCCCTCAGCCTACCCTGCTGTGTGCGGGATACAGCGTCAAGCTGATTTGATAAACAATCATATGTCAAAATCAAAAAAAAAACTAAAATATGTCAACTTTTAGTTAATTCCATTTAACCACGCGGGCACAGCTGCAAGTAAAATTTATTATTTTTTTAATATCTTCCTATTATTATGCCGTACATAGATGGGTAGACAGGGTGATCCTGGGAACCTAGTTTTAGGATTCCGTTTCCATTACATCATTTCATTCCGCACTTTTCGCTGAATTTTGGATTCATTTAATGTAGATTGGCGGAACTCAACACCTTTACTAACGAACGCTATGCCGCGTTACCAGCGCAATGAAATGAAAATTTTAATTATGAAATTTTTTTCGAGTGGGAATCGAACTCATAACCTGTTGCGTTTACAGCGCACGCTTGTGTCCCTGCGTGATGTTTGCCTCAATATGATTAAATATAATATTAATATACAATGTCAACAATAACAAACACATTTACAGGTCAAACTGATAACGTATTTATCTTAAATTCGATTAGAAAAATACACAACCAGAAACAGAACCCACGTCCTTTATAAGCGAAATGTTCAGAATTATTTTTTAAAAAAGGAATATAATACCAATTTACTAATTGTGTTTATTCTAGATCCGTAATGATAAGCTCAAAACTCACTTCGTAATATTGTCATTGCTATTATAATAACAAAAAGCTTAGTTAGCGCTTTGGCTGGATTATAGAGGGTGAATGTAAATATTTTGTCATACAAAACAAAACAAAACAGAACAAAGTTAATATAATCTAAATTTAATTTCAGAAAAAGTCGAATTTAAGGCCGCTATGACGCAGTGGAATCTGACTGCATAAATTAAAGGTTTCGATATCAAGAGGATGATTATTTTAACTTCACATTGTATTTTGCACATGGCAGGGTAAGGAAAGGAAGCTTGGGAACATAGTTTTAAGGCACTCCGTTCTCTTTAAGATACTTTCATTCCCCACATACCGCCAAATTCTTTAAAATTATTTTCATTTTCTTTCTCTGGTAGATAAAGCGCAGCGTTGATTTACGCCAATGAACACACTATATCTAGAATTGTGGACGCAAAGTGGAGAACGGAGTATCTTAACACTAGGTTTTCTCTGCCAACACTGATATGCGGGAAATGCGTGATGTTGCACTGAATATAAAATGACAGGATATATTTTTAATGTATTTAAAGTGTTATTCCACATTTAGGAAAGAAAATACTTTTTTTTAAAACATATAAAAATTTGAACATAGCGGGACTCGCACCCTCGCCTCCGGTAAACCGAACTGGTCAGTTTTCTATAAAACAGCAGGATATAGCCTGCTTAGTAAAATAGTTATAATTCTGTTATCTCTATATATATGTATAATAAGACAGTAAAAATATTTTGTCTGTACATTTAGTAATTTTGACTGAAATGGATAGAGGGATACTTAAAAAGAATAATAGAAAGCAAAAATATATTTTTTTATTATAATTTCTTTGTCTGTC
>JAAIXJ010000510.1:37220-135834 GCA_013403705.1 Heliconius hermathena | reverse complement strand
GAAAGTGGGGAACGGAGTGTCTTAACACTAGGTTCCCTCTGCCTACCCTGCTATGTGCGGGATACAGCGTGAAGCTAATTTTAATTTATTTTAATTCAACACAGAGATAAAGAACGATCTTGAAAGAAATATCAAGTAAATACAAAGATATTTTGGTTGGTTCGTTCATATAATATATGTAACTAATTTAAAAACTGTACAGGAGTTAATATGCAATTAATACAGTTATTTTACAAAGAATATTATGAATCCTACAACCTAAATTAAATTATTCACTGACATCAGCACATTTAACAGAGTTTTAGAATTATGATGAGACGTATATTATATAGGTAAAAAGAACATAAAGTTACAAAAATATATACGTGTAATACATAATTAGCTTTATGTATATTTTATAAATATCAAATATCAACAATGGTCGTATTTTTTTATTTAAAACAATCAAAAATTCTTTGACGATAATGTCGTAAAAAAAATCATATTAGAAGTCATTATAGTTGTCAATCGATTGTGCTTATTAAATCAGTAATCATGTATTTTAAGCGGGCGAAGCCGTGGGCGAGCCGCTATAGATAAAATAAAATGAAAATCAAATGTAAGCAGTAGAATTATATTTTAGATCTACTTTCTTATACTATATTTTAGATCTACTTACTTAATAGTATATTTATTATTTTTTAGTTAGACTTTTATCTCTCGTAATTGGAAACCAAAGAGGCACTTTCAACTGAATCTCCAAATTGATCTGGCTTAAGTGTTAAACTTTTAAGATAAAGAGTCTTTACGCCATTACTTTTGAGTAATAATAATCAATTTTATCGAGACACAGTGGGACAAGGTGAGCGCGATGGTTGTGGGTTCGATTCCAAATCATTGCAAGGGATTATTTATATTGACCTCATATAAATAATCGTCGTGGAGTAAAGTCAAAAACGTGTGACAGATTTTAGTGTTGGAACAGCTACACAATATAATAGTTTCGTTCAAATCTGTATAATAGCTCAAAAAATATGGATGCATAAAATAAATATTTAAAAAAATCATCAATTGAGGCCAGTCGTGGCGCAGGGACACAAAATGTGCCTTCCTTCGCTCTGGTGTCGAGGCAAAGCGTGGCGTTGAGTACTGCTACTCAACACGCAATGCCTCCAGAATTCGGCAGAAAGTGGGGAACGGAGCGTCTTAACACTAGGTTCCCTCTGCCTACCCTGCTGTGTGCGGGATACAGCTTAAGGCTGATTAAACATTATTATAAATTTATATTCTATTAGTCATTATAAGCACCTCTACATAGATTTTTCGATGTTCAGACACAATTTTTTGACTGTTTTACTAAGATAGATATATATTAATATTATATAATATAATATTTATTATACTATTTAATGAGAACTATCTATAAAGAGAACTTATTATATTTTAATTCATATCGTGCTAATATTGATAATTTTAGATTAATTTAGTTATACAGTATAATTTTTTGTTTAGGCATGGAACTATGGAATGGCTACCAAATTTTCGTACATTTTTATAAGAGTACAGGTGAGCACGTGCAGCTTAGAATTGCTTGATTTAGCTTGACTAGTGCCCTAGAAGCCCTTCTAGACTGAAAAAGTGCGATTTAATTAAATGTTCAAGCTTTTACGTGTGAGTGTTATATGATATACTTATGTACCTACAGTCTGTGAGGCGTAAATTGAGCTTTGCATTTGTGTGAGTAATCGTCAAAAATTGTCATTTATCGCGACAAAAGATTTTTAAAAACAAAATGTATTATTACTTATTAACAAAAAAAGAGGCCAGTGGCGCAGGAGCGCAAAGTGTGACTGTAAAATCGACTGGTTGTGGGTTCGATCCCTACTCGAGGAAGTGAAATATTTATTAACATATATATTTTCATTTCTTCGCTCTGGGGTCGAGACAAAGCGCGGCGTTCAGTTCCGCCACTCAACACGGAATGCCTTCAGAACTTGGCGGAAAGTGGGGAACGGATTGTCTTAACACTAGGTTTCCTCTGCTTACACTGCAGCTTAACGCTGTATCCCACAGCGTAAATCTGATTTATTTTTAATTTTTTAACAAAAAAAAATAAACATAACAAAAGTATATGAATTCTTCAACACTGAACTTGCATCCTCGTCATTGATATTTAAATCTGTCATGTTGCTTGTGTTATTAATGATTTATTCGTTATATTATCAAGAAAAGCGTTGTGACTAGGATTTTTTTCTTCTTTTATTATTTCGTCACATATATTTTTTTTATTGATGTACAGTAATCGTGCCAACTTTTCATTTCCCTTTTAATAAACTAAAATATATAATAAATTTAAAAAATTAAAAATATATTAAGATGTAAACACGTGACGATGCTATCAGAATAAGAGGTGTTGAAGAAGTAAGGGTTGCACCATTCGTCAGGCCGGTAGCCAAAAGGCAGTATTAAGTTTTTTAAACCAAATAAAGAATGCGCGCTTCAAGTCATCGTCACACATACACTATGTACACTCACACAAAACTCAGCTTACGCCTCACGGACTATACTAGCCTATAGGATTCTTGGTGTACCGTGAGAGTAAATTATTTTCATTTCTTCATTTTGTAAATAAAATAAAGCGCAGTGGTGAGTTCCGAATTCCGTGGCCGAAATTGGATTAAAAATGAGGAAATCAGTTGATACTTGAACACTAGGTTCCCCATAGTAAACTCAAATATACCTACTAATACTGTAAAATATGGCGTTGACTATTTATTAACTGCTGGAACATACTTCCAAAACATTGAAATACAGAAATTTTCAATAAAAATTAATATATCTAACAAGAGTCTAAATCAAAAAACGATAATAAAAAAGGTAATCTAACAGATAAAAGATTGTTATTATATCATAAAGGCCAAATTCCCTTTTCACATACAAACATATGGTATTTGTATGTGAATGGAAGAATTCGTACAGGTTCAATGGTTCCCGAGATATTTGCCGAAGGACAGCTAACATCCTTTTATTGATACCTTTCTATACATTTGGCATTCAAATTGTGAAATGAAGAAGAACGGCCGTTTCTCTTATGGAAATAGGCATATGTTACTTTTAATGGCTTTCGGTGACTGCTGAGGTGAATAGGTAAGTTCAGGGGCTAAAGTTATGTTACTATCTATGTTAATATTATAAAGCTGAAGAGTTGGTTTGGTTGAACATGTTAATCTCGGGAACTATTGGTTTGGGTAAAACGTTAATCAAGGAAAGCTAACTACTAAAGACTAATATTAATCTATTGGATGCGGCCAAACTTATCTCGGGAAAACAGAATGTATCCTGTGGCATTCATATCTTTAGTTTGACCACAGGAGTGATGCTACAGGGAAAAGCTAATCTCTATATATTATAATAATAATAATATAATAAGATAGTAAAAATATTATGTCTGTACATTTAGTAATTTTGACTGAAATTGATAGAGGGACACTTAAAAAGAATAATTGGAAGCAAAAAGATTTTTTTTGAATTTCTTATCTGTCTGTCTGTCTGTCTGTCGATATGTATGTCCACATTTTTCTCTGAACGTACTGAACCGATTTGCTTAAAAGTTTCATCAATTGGTTTGTTTTAACTCAACTTAACTACTAAAGTTTGGTTCATCAAAATCGGTTCATTAAAAAAAAAGTTATCGTCATTTGAATGAACTCAAGGCATTAGTTTGCCTGCGATACAATAGCAATATAGCAATTCCGCTGGTCAGATTCCTGGCTAAAGAATGACATACGAAACGTCTTGGTAATATGACTGTTGATAAAAATATATATTTTTGAATCACTATTATACAATATTTTATACAATAAAGTAAACAAATTAGAATTGTTAGTGGAGATTACCTTCATAAATCATAACAGTTAACTTTAAATCGTAATTAATTCAACACAGAGATAAAGAACGGTTTGATCTTCAAAGAGATATCAAGCATAGATTTTTTGGTTCGTTCGTTCGTTTGAAAAAAATCTATATGAAAATGCCTAAAAACATCTTTTCTACGTGTACTCTGTAATAACTACATATTTACCAATTGTACATTTAGCTAATAATATGTGTAGTTAATTTAAAAACTGTACAGGAGTTAATATGCAAACATTACAGTTATTTTACAAAGAATATTATGAATCTTTACCCAAATCAATAATTTAACATTTTAGGCTGTTTCTGTAGCAGTACATTAAAATATTAAGTGACATCAGCACATTTAACAGAGCTTTAAAAAACATAACATAAGTAAAAGGAACGTAATGTTACAAAAATATATACATATATCTCATAAATAATTAGCTTTATGTATATTTTATGAATATCAAATATCAACATATTGAGGCCAGTCGTGGCGCAGCGGCACGAGGTGTGACTGCAAAACTGACTGGTTGTGGGTTCGATCCCCACTCGAGGAGATGAAATATTTACTTAATATTTATATTTCCATTTCTTCGCTCTGGTGTCGAGGCTAAGCGCGGCGTTGAGTTCTGCCACTCAACACACAATGCCTTCACAGAATTCGGCAGAAAGTGGGGAACGGAGTATCTAAGACTAGGTTCCCTCTGTGTGCGGAATACAGCGTGAAGTTGATTTTGATTTTTGATTTTTAAATATCAACATTGGTCGTATTTTTTAGTTCGAAACAATCAAAAATTCTTATAGAAATTACGATAATGTCTTAAAAAATCATATTAGAATATTACAGATTAAAGTAATAAAAAAATCATATTAGAAGTCATTATAGTTGTCAATCAATTTTGCTTATTAAATCAATAATCATGTATTTTAAGCGGGCGAAGCCTTGGGCGGGCCGCTAGTTTGTAATATATATTTTATGCACGTATGTGACAGTGTCTCACTGGGACGTGATGGTTGTGGGTTCGATTTCGTAATAGCAATTGGATTTATTTTCGTTTACTCGCTCTGTGATAAATTAAGCGCGTTTTTGAATTTCGCCACTCAACAAGAAATGTATCGAAACTCCACTTTACGTTAAATTATATTAAGTTTCTTTATATTAAGACACTCCGCTCCCTATTTGCCCAGTTTCCGAAACATCGCGTGTTGAGTGTCGTAAAATAAGGCCAAGTTTTATCTACCAGAATAGGAAAAATCAAAATATTTTTTTAATTATATTCATTTTCCCGAATGGGAATAGAACGTACAAATGTCGCAATATATATACATTATATATATGAATTTAACAAACTCTTATCAAAAATATATTTTATTTGTAAACCTATGGTTTTAGAAGAAGCGTGAAATATATATAATTAAATGTAATATATTTTAAATCGCTAAAGGAGATATGAGAAGCTATAAAAACATATTTACATACTACCGGCTCGCCCACGGCTTCGCCCGCTTAAAATACATGATTACTGATTTAATAAGCACAATTGATTGACAACTATAATGACTTCTAATATGATTTTTTTACGACATTATCGTCAAAGAATTTTTGATTGTTTTAAATAAAAAAATACGACCATTGTTGATATTTAATATTTATAAAATATACATAAAGCTAATTATTTATTACACGTATATATTTTTGTAACTTTATGTTCTTTTTACCTATATAATATACTCTGTTAAATGTGCTGATGTCAGTGAATAATTTAATTTACTCATTCAGAAACAGCCTTAAATGTTAAATTATTGATTTGAAGGATTCATAATATTCTTTGTAAAATAACTGTAATAATTGCATATTAACTCCTGTACAGTTTTTAAATTAGTTACATATATTATATGAACGAACCAACCAAAAAATCTTTGTATTTACTTGATATTTCTTTCAAGATCGTTCTTTATCTCTGTGTTGAATTAAAATAAATTAAAATTAGCTTCACGCTGTATCCCGCACATAGCAGGGTAGGCAGAGGGAACCTAGTGTTAAGACACTCCGTTCCCCACTTTCTGCCGAATTCTGGAGGCATTGCGTGTTGAGTGGCAGAACTCAACGCCGCGCTTAACCTCGACACCAGAGCGAAGAAATGGAAATATAAATTTAAGTAAATATTTCATCTCCTCGAGTGGGGATCGAACCCACAACCAGTCGGTTTTACAGTCACACCTCGTGCCGCTGCGCCACGACCGGCCGGTTGAATTAATTACGACTTAAACTTAACTGTTATGATTTATGAAGGTAATCTCCACTAACAATTCAACTTTGCTTACTTTATTGTATAAAATATTATATAATAGTGCTTCAAAAATATATATTTTTATCAACAATCATATAAACCAGACGTTTCGAATGTCATTCTTTAGCCAGGGTCATACCAGCGCGATTGCTATATAATATTCGCAGGCAAACTAATGCCTTGAGTTCATTCAAATGACGATAATTTTTCTTTAATGAACCGATTTTGATGAACTAAACTTTAGTAGTTAAGTTGAGTTAAAACAAAGTAATTGGTGCAATTTTCAAGTAAATCGGTTCAGCACTTTCAGAGAAAAATGTGAACAAAAATATATCGACAGACAGACAGACAGACAAGAAAAAAAATCTTTTTGCTTTCTATTATTCTTTTTAAGTGTCACTCTATCAATTTCAGTCAAAATTACTAAATGTACAGACAAAATATTTTTACTGTCTTATTATATATAGAGATATAGAGATAAGTAAGTGTTTATTTTTAGTAGGATACGCAGACAGTACATTGTCTTATGACACTCGATTCCCTATTTAGCACCCAACTTTCGAAACATAGTGTTGTGTAGCGAAATTAAACGCCTAAATCTTATTTACCAGATAAGAGATGAAAAATTATTTTATTAAATATATTAAATATATCTCAAGTGGGAATATATACCCCTACTACCGTTGAATTTACATCCAGATTTTACGCTGCTGTGCTACAACTGCTTCACATAATATATCTATAATACTATCTATTATATTTATAACAAAAGCTTTCATATTGTGAAATGTGCGGAAATTAAATTCTAGAATGCCACCACGTTATTGGTTTTCCAGAGATGTTACTATTGAGTACAAGGTGTGATCTTGGCGATCATTTTACACTGTTTACGAAATTTTTTTATAAAATTTTAGAAAATTTTTAGTATTTTGTAGTTTAATTAACCGAGTCCAAGAAAAAAAGGTCTTTTATTTGACACGTATGTATGTATGTATGTATGTCAATTCTTGTGAGTGTTTAAATGCTTGTCCAAAAAAATATCGATAAATAAAACTTATATCAATGTAAAAGTAGAAATTGAACTACAACCGTCGCGTTTACTACCACCACATGTCTTATCAGACGCCACGACGACCCAATGGTTGATGGTCATATATTAATTTAAAAATATAAAAAACAAACTTTTCTTTCCAGTACGAAACCCGAGCTTTCAATAGCAGCGGCGTCTCCATAACAAACAGTTCGTGTGACTCAATGGCCTGTGTGATCAGTATTAAACCGGAAGCTGGCACTGCGAGATACACCTGTGAAGTGTCAAGTGAAGGGCCCAGATTTGCTGTCGATAAGAAATCTGCTAATATGACGTTGGCTGGTATGTTATTTATATGTATATATTAATTTAAGAAATTAATACTTTTAACGCAAGGTGGAATGGGGGAATGGATGTGTCTTAATGGTGAATGGATTATCTTAACATTATGTTCCCAGGTTCCTTCTGCGTAATCTACTACGTGCGGGATACAGTGTGAACCTGTAAACTTTTTTAATTAATATTTTTAAATAATTATTATATATTTAAAAAAAATATTTAAAAAACACGTTTTTCTCTAACAAGTACTACAAACGCTATAGAAGGTGGTCAGAGCTATAAATTATATGAGCCTAAGCTCGAGACTATTCACGTCCTGCCTCCATCATCAGACTAGAACGATAATATGACCTAAGCTTCATACAACTGGCAAGATTTATGGTGATTGTTGCTAAATCTTATAAAGGTTATTATTAAATGACTAATTAATTAAATTTGATGATGATCACTCCTTAAAAAGAAAATTTTCCACACCACGTATATTTTTTAGCACTGAGCGACAGTCATCACCAGTGTTACCAGACGTCCCGATTTTTAGCCTAAAATTTACATGTCCCAAGTGGTACAGACATGGACCCGCTTTTCGTAAATTATTCAACGCACTTGGAGAATTCTTATTTAATTACTATTTTTTTTAATAAGTTAGTGATGTAACGAAATCAAACACCTCGAGGCTTTTACAGAACTCATATTTCTTCCAATGTTAAATATTATTAAGCTTGTACAGTGTCCATCTTAAATTCTAATACAATATGTTATTCTAGAGATCCTCTTTCTTCTTCCGCTCCAAGTCTAAAAGTGTATCTCGAATTTTCCGACCACATAAAGCGTCATTTTATTAATGTTCTCTGGTAACAGTTCTATATACTTATATTACTTCTTTTTAAAAAATATCGTTTTATTAAACAAAGAGGTTGATTTACATTGTTATAATAAATTATTGCTAATATTAAAACTACTAAATATAAAATCATTACACTAACATTCCAGAGATAAATGTCCCCTTTTGCCAGAGACAAAATCTGGCAACGCNAATATGTTATTCTAGAGATCCTCTTTCTTCTTCCGCTCCAAGTCTAAAAGTGTATCTTGAATTTTCCGACCACATAAAGCGTCATTTTATTAATGTTCTCTGGTAACAGTTCTATATACTTATATTACTTCTTTTTAAAAAATATCGTTTTATTAAACAAAGAGGTTGATTTACATTGTTATAATAAATTATTGCTAATATTAAAACTACTAAATATAAAATCATTACACTAACATTCCAGAGATAAATGTCCCCTTTTCCCAGAGACAAAATCTGGCAACGCTGGTCACCACTTACATAATTTTATACCGTTATCTAAATAAACATAAAAAAAAAATCAAATTCTTATTCAAATATCGATACTTATCATATGAATATCATGTTAATTGAAAAAAAAATCCTACGCGCAAAAGAAAGAACTTAAACTTTCATATAAATTTTTAAAAAAAAATGAGCTTCACACTGTATCCCGCATACAGCATTATGGTAGGCAGAGGGAACCTAGTGTTAAGAATTCTGGAGGCATTGCGTGTTGAGTGGCAGAACTCAACGCCGCGCTTTGCCTCGTCACCAGAGCGAAGAAATGGAAATATATATTTTTAAGTAAATATTTCCACTCTTCGAGTGGAGATTAAATCCACAACCAATCGGTTTTACAGTCACCTTTGCGCCTCTGCGCCATAACTGACCATATAAAAAATATATAACTGACCATATAAAAAAGTAAATAAAATTTTAAGTTTTTTTTATATACGAGTATGTGTGCATGTGTAGAATTGTCTATCTATGGGCGCCTTTGTGAATTTTGATGACGCTCACGTTTGTCAGACAGTGCACAAAGATTAATTGAATTTCTGAACAAAAATATACGGATTCGAATGAAATTTTACTTTGGTAGTAATTGTTCGTCCTCCTTGTATTTTCATAATATTTTGAATAGGTTACTTTTATTTTGATTTTTAGCCTACTTTAGAGGCATTGCATTGCATGTCAAAAAGAAAAAAAAATTTTTTTTAAAAGTAAATGATTACTATAAATATTAATTATCAGTTTTCACTACGCAGCATCTAATTTTAAAGCTAACGAATGTGGATTCTACTCCCATTCAGGGACTTCCAATTAAATATTTTTATTTTCTCTGATAATAAAAGAAATTGTGGCGTCGATTTCTCCACATAACGCTTAAGATCTTGAAAATGTTAAGTACCCACCTACTAAAAATTCTTACTATAACATTTAATTAATAAAAAATGGCTACAATAGATCGTTCATAGCCATTAAGGCCACCTACACTTTTTGGAAAAATGATTCAAATATTTCTTTTATTTTTTTATATCAAAGGTTTCTGATTTGATTTGAATTTTCATCCCAGTAGAATTATACCCACAACCATTAAGCTCGCATAGTTAGATATATTCCAACTATGGAAAGGAATAAATAAGAACATTTTGTGTTGTATTACATTAATATCGCTAAATAACAAATAAAACGTTTTAGAAAGTAAAGGGTGCCATTGAATAATACTACTCCTTTTTTAGCTTCATAGCAGAGTAGGTAGACGAAACGTGGGAACCGTTGGGACCCTTCTGTTCCTCACTTTCTGACTTTCTTTCTTTGTTTTTACATATTTATTTCTGTAGTATAAGCCTGAATATCTGATATTAGTTTTAGATTGATACCTCAACGTGATCGCAGGTCCATATGTCTTGACAAACAGACGACCAACAAAGTGATCCTATAAGGGTTAGGTTTTTTTTTCCGTTTGAAGTATAATTTTAGTTGGGTTATCTATTTTGTTAGAATCGATTTGATTAAAAGTAAAATGTTTAGTTATTTCACATCTATTTAGGTAAAGCGTAACTGCGCGCACAAAGCAAATTTAGTTTTTTTTTCATATAAATTTTGATTCTGTAAAACTTCTGGGTTAAAACGTAGTATCTATCAAAATTGCAAGCACTACGTGGCTTCTTGAGGAAGTATCCAACATACATTGAATAATCCTAAATCTCAGTCTATTTTATAATCATAAGATTTAGAGAAAATAAAAAATAAATAAATCATCCGCATACAGCAGGGTAGGCAGAGGGAACCTAGTATTAAGACACTCCGTTCTTACTCTCACTTTCTGCCGAATTCTGGAGGCGTTGCATGTTAAGTGGCAGGACTCAACGCCGCGCTTTGCCTCGATCTAGAGTATTTTCTATTATCATACAAATAATAATTTACAAATAATATCAAACAACAAAACATTAAAACTATTTTTTTTTAATGTAGTTGTATAAAATAACTCTATTACGAAGTAACAATTTTATCGAACAAAGCATACTATAAATTGATATAACTTTTTTTAATTGTATCAAAATAGCTTTTATGATGCTTCACAATCCCCTCTATCTTTCAGTGTTAGTCCCATAATAATCGGTTCAGCTGGTCCTGAGGTTAGCCCGGATATACAGAAAGACAGACAGACAGAAATGTTAAAATTGTTTCTTTGTGTTTTGGTATTGTGTAAATAATTATAGGCTCTTGAAAAAACACGTTTATGTCGATATCACAGACAGACCCTTTAATTTTATTTATATGTATGGATGTATAGATATTATAGATAAACAGAAATTTAAGTTTCTTTAGCTTTTCGCTATATCTAATATCCCGCATACAGCAGAGTATGCAGGGAGAAATCTAGTGTCTGTGTACTGAGTGGCGCGACTTAACGTATTGACGACTTAACGTTAAGTTATAACGACTGAAAGTATTAATAATTTCTCCGGGTGGGAACTGAAGTCGTCGCGTTTAAAGTATTGCTAGCTCACCACGTAATTAAAAAAAATGTTGTATTTAAAGAAAAAATATTTAACTATACAGTATTCCTGTCGTGGCGCAGGGGCACAAATTATGACTGTAAACGCGACTGGTTGTGGGTTCGATCCCCACTCAAGGAAATTAAATATTTAATTAAATTTATATTTCCATTTCGTCGCTCTCGTGTCAAGGTAAAGCGGCGTTGAGTTCCGCCATTCAACAAGTAATGCCTCCAGGATGGGCGGAAAAGTGGCGAATAGAGTGTTTTGACACTGGGCTCCCTCTACCTACCCTGCTGCGGGCGGGGTATAGCGTGAAGCTGATTTATTTTGATTTATACGGTGTTTATTAACTACGCGTGCAAGGCAAGAGCAGATATTTTGCGTAAATTCCGATCCCGATCCTAAATCTTGAAATCTCGCTGTACTTTACTATCATACATATTGAAAGCTAAAGATTAAGCCAATTCATTAAAACAGTTGAATAAAATAACTTTTTCAACAAATTTGTCGAACTACTTTAAATATATATATTTTTTTTTATTCATAAACCGATTGAAATAAAACATACTCTATATGTTAACGGAAGCTTGCCGGAATCCAATATTTAAGTTTTAAACAGTTAAGCCTATTCTTAAATTAGCTTGAACAAACGGACAAAATTTTAAAAAATCATTGTTTTGGGTTCCACTATATTAATAAAGGTCCCCCATCACATTTTTTCTTATATATCTTCCCTAAACAAGAAAGATATACAAACATCGACCCGTTACTATTTTATTATAAAATAAAATTTAAATCAGCTTCACGCTGTATCCCGCACACAGCAGGGTAGACAGAGGGAACCTAGTATTAAGACACTCCGTTCCCCACTTTCTGCCGAATTCTGGAGGCATTACGTGTTGAGTGGCAGAACTCAACGTCGCGCTTAACCTCGACACCAGAGCGAAGAAATGGAAATATAAATTTAAGTAAATATTTCATCTCCTCGAGTGGGGATCGAACCCACAACCAGTCGGTTTTGCAGTCACACCTCGTGCCGCTGCGCCACGACCGGCCTCTATTTTATTATAAGTATAGATAATATTTATTTTTCATACAGTGCTACCAGAATATGAACCACTCATCACTGGCCTACCCACCTTTGTGAACGCTGGAGAACAAGCCTTCGTGAACTGCACCTCTGACTATTCTCTGCCAGCTGCAACGATTGATTGGTTCGTTGATGCTGAACCTCAAGAGGTGAGAAAAGCACTTACTTAAACAACGTTTAAAAATTTTAAAATAGAGTGATTTGAACCAACGCCCCTTGGGAATCGAGGCACACTGACAAGTAAGCCATACATTCTTATCAAACAATGTGGAAATTATTATAAAATACTCGATGCAATTTATATATAATTCTTTCTATTATATTTAGTAGAAATATATTTCAGATTTTTTTTTGCCCTTTTTTTAATATAATATTTTGGATAAATCCAAATCTAAACAAATTAAAATTTGTAATATTCATCGTCGACTTCAAGCTTCAGTAATCCAAGCTAAAGGATTTCATTTCTTATATTGAACACATTGTATAATATAATATCACAATTTACTTTGACAAAGTGCATTCGAGCGTCGATTAACCGTTGTAGCCAAGATGAGCTTGTCCAAATACAGCTTCATGATTTACTGAAGTTGATAGTATGACAATATTGTCTATAGTTAGTCATGCTACTGTTTAACGTAGTAGTAACCATTTTTACGAGAATGTGAAAAGATTTCTCCTCATTTTATTAAAGGGCTGTCTTTTTTTAAGGGATAAACATAAAAATGTCAATATAGTAAGTATATTTGCTAACAAAGATACATATCTGATTCAAAAGTGGGAATGGAACTCACGACCTACTTTTTAACATGAATGTTACTAAAAGAGTAAAATGATAAGTGCAAATTGGACAAAGAAATGAGAAAATTTTGTATGAAAAACTTGAAAAATTCAATGTCGATCTGTTATACCCGGACCCTGCAAGTATATTTGCGGATCCCTAGACTGACGCTACCGCGTCAGCAATATTGCCGAATGCTTTAATATATTAATTACTTATTACTTTCAGTCTCCATCCCATTGTCTTAGAGAAAGGTTGCCTAAGATTCATAAATTCTATTTCAAGTGTTTATATACTATTTCTATAAAATATGTACTATTTCATTTTAATAAATTAAGTGTAATTAAAATAAATCTTTTTTTTAAAAACACGAAACAAATTCGCGTTATAACAGATCGTAATGATTATCGGTATGTTGAAGGTAACATAACAATTGCTACAATCATATACATAGAAGTATGGTATATGGTATTGAGGACATCGTGGCGCAGCGGCACAGCATCTGATGTAAGCGCGATGGTTGTGGGTTCAGTTCCCACTCAGAGAAATAAGTAGTTTGAATGTTCTCGCTCTGGTTGAGTTTTACAATTGTCTTGAAAATTGGGTGAAAATTGAAGATCGTTGTCGCTCTTAGGCTTTATAAAGTAAATTTTATTTTATAATAGTAATTTCGGAAAATTCTCTCATAATAATGGTAATCCTATTTTACTCCTCAAGAACCTTACATACCAAATTCTAAGTCAAATTGTCAAAATAATTAGATAAATAATATAAAAATATAAGGGAATTACAAATTCCAAAAATGTCCTCTATGAAAACAGTATAAATTAAAAGGCTATCGGCGATAAACAGCTTGAGACCAGCATTATTTTGTCCGGATCTAAAAAGCATTTTCGAAGCAAATCTCATCTCACAACCTTACCATGAGATGGGTGTAACTAAGGACATAAGACTCGGTTACATTGGACATAGTTTTATATAGCGCTATAAAAAAAGAAATTAATAATATATTATAGTGGAAATAAGTTCACTCGCCTATCTATATGCAAAATAAAATAAAGCGTAAGGTTAAAAAATATATATAAAAAAACGTGTTTAATTTACACGTTGAAGATGTGAAACTTTCAAAAATGTTCACTTCAAAATGAATATTGAGATGAATTTAAAATTTCTGGAAGAAGATAATTGTAGGTTTTATTAATGATAATAGTTATTTTACATTTTATTCGTATATATAATATTATATAGATTTATTCACATTCAGAGCCTACATTTTTGATAAATGATGCAAGAGGTTTATGGTAACCAGAGTATGAAATAACCTATCTCATTTTCTCCGTTAAATGTGAATAACCATGTGTATAATGTATATATCTCTTTTTACTGTCGTTTTTTCGTTTCATCGACTTTTATATCATAACAATGTTTAAAAGTTTTCACTTCAAAATGTAGATTTTGAGCAAAAATTCGAGAAAACTTATGCATATATTATAATATGGGTGATAAACCGTCTAGATCATAAGAAAAGTACTGCAATGTAATTATAAATTATTTCAAGCTTAGCAAGAACTACATCTTTATTCCTTCGCAACGTAGCCAAGCACGGCGAGTTTGTAACAGTATGTACCTTGAGTATAAATTAAAAATAAATAAATAAATAAATAAATAAAATAAAATATGCATGGCAATATACATAAATCACAAAGTTAATTATGAATAATACAAACTATATATTTTTAATAAAATATTAATCGAGACGAGTTCGTGTATTATTGTCCCGAGTGTCGCGACCGTCGTTCTGTCTATATAGGTGGTGGTGATGCTGGAAGGCAGCGGTCGAGTCGAACTCTTAAGTACTACGGTACTAATAAATATGATGCACATATAGACTCGTACCAAATGTATAATAAATATTATATAATAATTCAAAATCTATGGCACGATCTTTTAGGATCGAATTTATTATAAAGGAAATATATGTGTAGGACCGACACATATTGTGGTTCAAAGTGATCTTTGACCATTATTATAATATTAAATCTTGCTTGACGTCGCGGAAGCTGACGTGATGGACTTATGCGAACTGTTATAGCGAAATTAACTATGTCGTGGCTGACGCCGTCTCGCAGTACGCTCGCGGTACGTAAGCTATGCTTGTATGGCGATAGTCATTGACATATTGTAATACGACGAGTAGGTGTGTGTGGTGCTATTTTATGTCCTGGAACTCTGGTGTATGTAGTAGTGTCCGCCTACGGTTCGAGACACGACTGTGATCGACGGCGATCTCTGCACACCTCTTTCGCCTCGTTCACTATTATTAACCTTACTCTAGTTTTAAGTATTAAGTAACTTTCAGTTTTAAGTATCATTGATACTGTGATCTCAAAGGTCAACCAAAATTTCCCCTGTTTCTCTTTCCACTTAATGTTACTTCATAAACTTTTTTCGCATTTCTTTCGTACCAATAATTCTTCATTCAACAGTAAAATACAAATATCAGACGATATTTTCATACATTTTTAGATATTTTATGTGCAAAGTAAATAAAGGGCCTAATATTGAGGCCGTCGTGGCGCAGTGGTACAAGAGTGTGATTGTAACGCGACGGTTATGGGTTCGATCTTCACTCGGAGGAATGAATTATTATTTGTTTAATATTTTTATGTCTTCACTCTGGCTTCAAGGCAAAAGCCCGTCGTTGAGTTTCGCCACTCAACCCGCAATGCCTCTAAAAAATGGCGGATAGTGGGGAAAGGAAGTGACTTAACACTAGGTTCCTTCTGCTCACCCTGTTATTTGCAGGAAACAACATAAATTCGATTAGATTGATTAGTATTCAAACACTATCCTGCTAACTTCATGTGTTAGATATACAGTGTAATGATAAAAAAAATCTCTTATTACAGACTAGCGATCCGCCCTCGGCTTCGCCCGCTTAAACTACATGATTATTGATTTAATAAATAGAATTGATTGACAAATATAATGACTTCTTATATGATTTTTTATTACTTTGATCTGTAATATTCTAATATGTTTTTTTTACTACATTATCGTAATTTCTATAAGAATTTTTGATTGTTTTGAATTAAAAAATACGACCAATGTTGATATTTGATATTTATAAAAATCTACATAAAGCTAGTTATTTATTATACGTATATATTTTTGTAACATTACGTTCTTTTTACCTATTCAATGTACGTCTCATCATAATTTTAAAACTCTGTTAAATGTGCTGATGTTAGTGAATAATTTAATTTGCTGCTTCAGAAACAACCTTAAATGTTAAATTATTGATTTGGGTAAGATTCATAATATTCTTTGTAAAATAACTGTAATAATTGCATATTAACTCCTGTACAGTTTTTATATTAGTTACATATATTGTTGGCTAAATGTACAATTGATAAATATGTATTTATTACAGTGTACACGTAGAATGGATGTTTTTAGGTATTTTTATATAGATTTATTTCAAACGAACCAACTGACTAAAAAATCTATGTATTTACTTGATATTTCTTCAGCTTCACGCTGTACCTCGCACACATCAGGGTAGAGACAGAGGGAACCTAGTGTTAAGATACTCTGTTCCCCACTTTCTGCGAATTCTGGAGGCGTTGCCTGTTTAGTGGCAGAAATCAACGCCGCGCTTAACCTCGACACCAGAGCGAAGAAATCGAACCCACAACCAGTCGGCTATACAGCCACACTTCGTGCCGCTGTGCCACGACGGACCTCACCTTGATATTTCTTTGAAGACTAAATCGTTCTTTATCTCTGTGTTGAATTAATTACGACTTAAACTTAACTGTTATGATTTATGAAGGTAACCTCCACTAAACCTCCACTAAATTTAATTTTGTTTACTTTATTATATATATATAAAATATTGTACAATAGTGCTTCAAAAATATATATTTTTATCAACAGTCATATAACCAAGACGTTGCGAATGTCATTCTTTAGCCAAAAATCTTCCCAGCGCGATTGCTATATAACATTCGCAGGCAAACTAATGCTTTGAGTTCATTCAAACGACTATATTTTTTTTAATGAACCGATTTTGATAAGGCAAACTTTAATTGATAAGTGAGTAAAAGCAAAGCCATTAGTCAAACTTTCAAGTCAATCGGTTCAGTACTTTCGGATATTAGCGTGACCATACGTATAGACAGACAGACAGACAGTTTTTGCTTTCTATTATTCTTTTTAAGTGTCCCTCTATTCATTTCAGTCAAAATTACTATATGTACAAACAAAATATTTTTATTCTCTTATTATTTATAGAGATATTTGCTAAAAATGATATTAGAAAACATATTATCGCACCAAATATTCAGTATTCACATACTTTAACATGAAAGAGGGACACATCCAAACAGATATTGAGTATAAAATCAAATGAGAAAAGCATTAACGTGTCATCTTTCGACGCTATCGTATTCGGGATCTTGTTTTCAGCAAAATATTCGCTCTTCACCCAATATTGTCTTTGTACATAATGTACGTGATACGGTATGTGTTTTATTGTTTATATTGTGTTCACATTTGCACAGATGTACGAAAAGTATTCAATATCTATGCACACAAAAATAAATGTTAAATTTACGGTGTTATGTTCCGCTAACCTATAATCAGAATTAAAGTTAATTTATAATTGCTTCAGTAATTAGCACTAAATTAATTACTCTCTATTCTCCAGTTTACCTTTTTTTCAGCATAGGCCTTGTATTAAGACACTCCGTTCTCTACCTTCTGCCGAATTTTCAAGGCATTGTGTTAGAATTCGGTTTCGGTTCGGTTTCGGTTCGGAAAATTCAACATTTAGTAATTTTGACTGAAATGGATAGAGGGGCACTTAAAAAGAATAATAGAAACCAAAAACTGTCTGTCTGTCTGTCTGTCTATACGTATGGTCACGCTAATATCCGAAAGTACTGAACCGATTGACTTGAAAGTATGACTAATGGCTTTGCTTTTACTCACTTATCAATTAAAGTTTGCTTTATCAAAATCGGTTCATTAAAAAAAAATTATAGTCGTTTGAATGAACTCAAGGCATTGTGTTAGAATTTTAAAAAAATGAATGGTGGAACTTAGCGCCGCCCACAACCGTCATTTTTACAATCGCTTGCTTGTGCACTTGCGTCAGACAGCCTCAAACCTCAAAAAAATGTTAGTAAAAATGTATGACAAACTAAACATATGAATTTCCATGCAAAAGTCTTCCAAGATTTTCAAAGTAATCCAAGAGTGAAAGTGCCATGTAAATTGAATGGTTATAGCTAAGGATCTGTCGTTATCCTGAAAGGGTAACATGTGACGTCACATGTTGCTCGCCTGTTACTTTAAATAGCTTATCACATTTTAATTTACATATATGTATGTATTATACAATATTGAGGCCAGTCGTGGTGCAGTGGCACAAAGTGTGACTGTAAAATCGACTGATTGTGGGTGTGGGTTCGATCCCCACTCGAGGAGATTAAATATTTATTTAAATTTATATTTCCAGTTCTTGTCGTCGTTGTGTCGAGGCAAAGCGCGGCATTGAGTTCTGCCACTCAACACGCAATGTCTCCAGAATTCGGCGGAAAGTGGGGGACGGAGTGTCTTAACACTAGGTTCCCTCTGCCTACCCTGCAGTGTGCGGGATACAGCGTGAAGCTGATAATAATTATACAGCATAGGCTACAAGAGTTATATAATAAACTAGCAATGCGCCCGCGGCTTTGCCCGTTTAAACTTCGCGATTATTTATTATTGAATAAATATAAATACAAATGCGCCTACGTCCTAAAATAATTTCCATGCAAAATTTGAACCTCCTACCACTTGTAATACCTAATTTCATATAAGCTATCAACCCCCAAAAGCAACTCCGTAGGCGTCAAACATCGGAAATATTCGTCTACAAACTATGAATCCCCAAAATCAGCTCCTTAGGGGTCGTACATCGGAAATACCCGTCTACAGACTATCAACCCCCAAAAGCAACTCCTTAGGGGTCCAATATCGCAAATACTCAACTTAGTGTGCACCTACGTTCTATAACTAACGCCCATGCATAATTTGAAATTACTGCACTTGTAATAAGGAAGTTCCATACAAACTATCAATCCCGAAAACAACGCATTAGGGGCCGAATGCAACAACAAATTCTCGTCTAAGTACCTACGTCCTATAAGTAGCCTCCATGCAAAATTTGAGACTCCTACTTTTTGTAATTTTTTGAGATTTTGTGATGAGTAAGTGAGTGACCTTTCGAATATATAATTTAAAGATTTACATACATATTCATTCTTAATACACATACTAATCTTTCATTGTTTTTAAGTAAAGTATAACTTGTGTCTGAATGTAAAAATGAACATTATGTTAACGTCAGAAAATTGTAGCAAAGGTTTTAGAAAAATGCATATCAATTAACGCCTACGCTTTGAGGCCAGTCGTGGCGCAGGGGCACAAAGTGTGACTGTAAAACCAACTGGTTCTGGGTTCGATCCCTACTCGAGGAAATAAAATATTTATTTACATTTATATTTCCATTTTTTCGCTCCGGTGTCGAGGCAAAGCGCGGCGTTGAGTTCCACCACTCAACACGCAGTGCTTCCAGAACTTGGCGGAAAGTAGGGAACGGAGTGTTTTAACACTAAGTTCCCTCTGCTTACCCTTCTGTGTGCGGCATACAACGTGAAGCTGCATATTAATTAATATTTTACCCATACTACTCCATCGACAAAGTATCTAAAAATAAACTTTTTAACTGGACTTTCCGACCCTAACACTGCGACAAAAGTGGTTCGTAGCTGTAAGATGCTAATTGAATTATTCACAAAAGACCTTACAGTGCTATAAGGACTGCTTCTTTGTAATGCCAATTATATTTGTTAGTGCTTGTACAAAAACATTAATTAGGCCTACTACTATCTTGAGACCAGTCGTGGCGCAAGGGCACAAAGTGTGACTGTAAAACCGACTGGTTGTGGGTTCGATCCCTACTCGAGGAGATGAAATATTTATTTAAATTTATATTTCCATTTCTTCGCTCTAGTGTCGAGGTGCCACTCAACACGCAATGCCTCCAGAATCCGCCAGAAAGTGGAGAACGAAGTGTTTTAGCACTAGGTTCCCTCTGCCTACCCTGTTGTGAGCGGGATACAGCGTGAAGCTGATTTAATCTAATTTGATTTTAACTACTAACTTATGTTCTGAATGGTTTTTTTACAACTTTTTGTTCTATTTTACGGGTAGAAAACTGTGATTTCTACACGAAACCTCTGCGCTGCGATATGTTATTGTTAACCAAATTATTGATATATATGACATTACTGGTGCAATTTTCTTTTTTTAGTATCAAAAATAAAATAAAATCAGCTTCACACTGTATCCCGCACACAGCAGGGTAGGCAGAGGGAACCTAGTGTTAAGACACTCCGTTAACGTCCTTAACCTCGAAACCAGAGCCAAGAAAATGGAAATATAAATTTAAGGATCGAAGGAGGGGATCGAACCCACAACAAGTCGGTTTTATACTCACACTTCGTGCCGCTGCGCCACTACTGGCCTCAAATTTTATTGTAATGTAACATATAATATACAAGATAAACTTAACTTAAATCTTTACATAAACTACAATTTATATAAAGATTTTGTATAATTTGAATAAATAAATAAATCAGCTTCACGCTGTATCCCGCACACAGCAGGGTAGGCAGAGGGAACCTAGTGTTAAGACACTCCGTTCCCCACTTTCTGCCGAATTCTGGAGGCATTGCGTGTTGAGTGGCAGAACTCAACGCCGCGCTTAACCTCGACACCAGAGCGAAGAAATGGATATATAAATTTAAGTAAATATTTCATCTTCTCGAGTGGGGATCGAACCCACAACCAGTCAGTTTTTACAGTCACACCTCGTGCCGCTCCGCCACGACTGTTTATAATTTGAGTATAAAATAAAATTAAGCGGACGGATCCGCATTTGGTGCACTAGTTTAGTATAAAATTAATTTCTATAATCAAAAATCAGACCACGTAAATCTTTAATAAGTCATCGCAATTGGGTTAACATTTGAACGACTACGATTCGGTTCGATTAATTACATTATTATAATTTGATAATTTTATTTGATTTCGATATCATAATGGCTTTATTAATTCAGTCAGGTAATTTTCGTTTCCTAATATATTAAATAGTGAGTGTTAAAATATAGGCATTTGCTCTCAAATTTTGGGAATTGTAAAAAAAAATTTAAGGCGAAAAAAAATACAGCGATTTTAATTAAAAATATTATATGATACATGTCCACTCCAAGGTTTCGAAAAACTTTATGACAAAAACTACTGAATCGATGTTGATGAAATATAAACATAGATATGACTTTTTGTGTTCAAAAAATTAACAAAATTGTAGCTCACGTACTTAAAAGCTTATATAATTTTACCCAAATATTATCCAATTCTAAGAATAGAACATGTGAAATAATAACATCCGTATTTTTTTCAAATTCTTGAAAAAGACCTCTGAGCCCAGTCGTGCAGGTTAAACGCGCACTCACCACCGAATTCTGGAATTCGGTGGTGAGTGGGCAACGGAGTGTCTTAACACTGAATTCCCTCTGTCTGCTATGTGCGGGATACAGCGTGAAGCTGATTTAATGATTTAATTTATTTTTTTAAATTATAAACTTTGCAAGAAATTATAAGTGGTGTTTGGAAAAGCTCAGCTATTTTTTTATTATTTTTAAGAATCATTATTAGATATTATATCAAAAGATATCCATTAAGAGGAAACAGTAACATAAGAAGAACATTAGAAAGCTCGATTTGAACTTCGGACACGCGTCAGCATTAACTTGCAGTTAGAACACTTGGTCGAGTTCTAGTAATTCACTTCTAAAGTTTGTTTTAAGTGAGATTTAGTTACGAGAAATACGTACATCCATATATGCCTGTGTGGCACAGTAGTTTTTATTGGGTTAAAAGATTAGATTAGAAGTAATAGATTCAAATTTTATTTTGGTATTTTTTTCTTCATAAATTACAATGCGTTATTAAATAATAATTTTGTATCAATGGATTCCAAAAGCTAATGTTTTAATGTGACAATCTATCGAAATCGGAAAAGGCATGGAAAAGAGGATGGAAGATTTTAATACTATGTTCTCTCTGCCCATTCTATACGCATAAAAACATGTAAAAATATTTTTTTATTTTTTTATTTTTATATCTAATCACATTATTCATTAAACACACTTTTATACCACATTTTTTAACTAAAATTAAATGGCGGAACCCAACACCGCACTTTGTCTTGTTACTAGATCGAGAAAATGAAAAATATAATTTCCCCGAATAGGAATTGAACCCTCAACCATCTTACTTTCAATCAGGCGACTAAATAAGAGGAGTAATGTAAAACCTCATGTAAAATACATCAATAAATCGATCTCCCACTAATAAATTCCATTAGGCGTAGATCAGTACAATTGAATGTGTCCAGCGAACCAAACTGAGCTGTAATGGAGCGGAAAAGTCGACTGAGTGCCTGTACTAGATTATGGAATTACGGGGAATTACCAAAGTATTCGGATATTATGGATAATTGAGAGTGTTTAGTGGTTATTGTCAGTTACATATTATATATTTTTTCACGCTTTTTCCTGTATTGAGGGGTAGATAGAGAGAATCTAGTGTAAGACACTTTTTCTTTTCGAGACATTGCTAGTTGAGTGGCGGGACTAAACGCCGCGCTTTATCTACAAGAGCAATATTTTACCTGCTACATAAAATCTGATTACAAGTTACTCTACACAGGGAGGCGAAATCAAACACAATTTTATATAGACAATTTGAAAGAAACTTGTTAATAAATACTTTACATAAATTAAATGTTTCTCTCGAAATAGATCGCGTTAGTTAAATACGACTTTATATGATAAAATATATTTTAATAAATAAAATAAATAAATAAATTAGCTTCACGCTGTATCCCGCATACAGCAGGGTAGGCAGAGGGAACCTAGTGTTAAGACACTCCGTTCCCCACTTTCTGCCGAATTCTGGAGGCATTGCGTGTTGAGTGGCAGAACTCAACGCCGCGTTTAACCTCGACACCAGAGCGAAGAAATGGAAATATACATTTAAGTAAATATTTCATCTCCTCGAGTGGGGATCGAACCCACAACCGGTCGGTTTTGCAGTCACACCTCATGCCGCTGCGCCACGACCGGCCTCATATTTTAATAAGGCATCGAAAATTCAGTGTCAAGACACTCCTTTCCACACATCTCCCACTCAGTGCTAAGACACTTCATTTTCGTTCAAAGAATATTTTTTTTTTTCATTTACATTAATTGAGTAAATTATATTTATGAATATTGCATTTCAAAAATATTTGATTTTTCACCAAAACTTTTCAACCAAAACCTGTAATGGTCACTGAACGCCTGAACGTTAAAGGAAAATGTTTTATTCAATATAGAAAAAAATAATATTACTTATTGAAAGTCAAGACTCTACCATCTGTTAGAAAAAAGTAATTTTGCTTTAAGAACATTGAAAGAAATATTTTATGACACAACATTTTAAATATTTAGTATTTACATTTCTTTGCTGTCGTAACGAAGCAAAGCATGGCGTTGAGTTCCGCTATTCAATGTCCGCTATTCAGTGTCTTGAGAATTGAGCAAAAAGTGGGAAATGGAAGTGGGTTAATGGGAACGGAGTATATAAACACTAGATTTCCAGGTTCTCTCTGCCTATTGCAGTATACAGTGTGAAGCTAAAATCATATTAAAAAGTCCTTCCTGTATTTTCGTTCGGGTCTCGCTCGTGGCTTTGCCAGTGTGGACAATTTTTTTAGCTTCACATTGTATATAACCTAGTATTAAAACACTGTGTTCCCCACTACTGTTAATAGTCTACATGATTATGGAGATTTTTCATTTTCCGTTTTGACGAGTAAATGTATTTTACGACAAACTGCTAAAAGGTTCTTCTGAATCTAGTTTTAAAACATTTCGTTCCCTCTTTTCTGCCCAATTTTCGAAACATTAGATGTTAAGTTGCGTAACTTAGCGCCACATCTAATCTACCAGAACCGAGAAATGTTAATAGTAGAAGCAAAATCATTCCCTCGATAGAGAATTGAACCCACAAACATTCCGTTTCCAGTTCAACATGACGAAAATAATATTTTAGTACCATAATTTAATAGTAAAGCTATCTCTAGCAATGCACGCTAAGTGAAAACGACACTGACAGAAGTCGGCGAGTATTATGTTATTGTTCTTGACACATTTTAAAATTGCTTACCAAATTAATGTTAAATTTGAAATGTAGAGAAATAATGAGGCCAGTCGTGGCGCAGAAGCACAAAGTGCGATTGTAAAATCGACTGGTTGTGGGTTCGATCCCCACTCGAGAAAAATAAATATTTATTTACATTTATATTTTTATTTCTTCGCTCTGGTGTCGAGGCAAAGCGCGGCGTTGTATTCTGCCACACAACACGCAATGCCTCCAGAACTTGGCAGAAAATGGGGAACGGAGTGTCTTAACACTAGGTCCATTTGCCTACCTTGCTGTGTGCGGGAAACAGCGTGAAGCTGATTTAGAGAAATACTAACGTTTTAATGGTGTCATATATTACTTAAAATTTTTAACTTATTGAAATTAAAATTACTTTTTTACATAAATTTTTGCCAAGTGAGCCATAGTGGGTGAGTGGCGGAACTCAACGCCGCGCTTTGCCTCGTTGCCATAGCGAGAAAATGAAAAAAATTTTTTTATAATTTTTTGAGAGTTTACCTTTATGTAATTCTTCTTCTGTACTACGTGTTTCACTGTACGATAGCATCTGTACCATTACTGCATTGTGTATAGTCAAACGACGAAACGACGTTTCACAGTCTTCATCAATACGGCTAAGGTACTGTTAATACCGGCTGCATTCCGCTTTTCCACATCCATTTCATATTTTCCATCTCTACTAAACACCTATATAGTGTAAAAGACTAAATATTTCACTTATGGAAGTAGTTAAAGAAGATGTATTTGGTAGTTAAAATTTCAATGCATAGGTAACGACAAAGTTGTACGTACTGAAAGAGAGATTGAGGCATAAGTAAACACAGTGTCTTGAGCATGTTTTATAAAGTTAGTTATTAAGATATAACATATTATATACACCTTCACGCTGAAACCCGCACACAGCAGGGTAGGCAGAGGGAACCTAGTGTTTAAGACACTTCGTTCCCCACTTTCTGCCGAATTCACGAGGCATTGCGTGTTGAGTGGCAGAACTCAACGCCGCGCTTTGCCTCGACACCAGAGCGAAGAAATGGAAATATACATATAAGTAAATATTTCATCTCCTCGAGTGGGGGTCGAACCCACAACCAGTCGGTTTTACAGTCACACTTAGTGCTCCTGCGTCACAACTGGCCTCACATATTATATACGATCTGAGTTATTTCTGATGTCATGCGCAACTCTTACTTATTTGCGTTTGACCACAGGGGCGAGCCCTAGGTAAAAATTTAATTTTAGGATAGACAGGGAGGACCCAGTATTAAGATAATTTGTGCTCCAATTTATCCTGCTTTTATGTTTTACATTTATAATAAGTATTATTCTACACTTAGGAAACAAATATTTTTTTTAAAAAACACAAAAATTGGATGGACCATAGCCAGATTTGAACCTGCGCCTCTTGGAAACCGACCGACCGCTCTGACCAACTAAGTCATACGTTCTCATCGAGCTACGTCGAAATTCTTTTATGCTGGTTACAATTTATTCCTTTTGCTAGCATCTTGGTAGCCAGATTTTAACAAATTTCTGCTACCGAAAGATAATTGCTTAGTTGGTCAGAGCGCTTGGACGGTTTCGAACAGGCGAGGGTTCCAACCCCGCTACATTCTTTTTTATACTTTTTAAAAAGTATTTGTTCTGTTCTTGTTATATATCTTATAAACATATATTTTGAAGATGAATATAACGTACTTAATTTTTTATTGTGATATGTGAATTTTACCAGTACTTAGAAATTAGTTATGGAGTAATAGACAAAAAATATACGTTACAATCTACGGTCCCTGCATACCTCATTTGCCTCGTCCACTGTCATCAACCTCTTCATATTATTCCTTTGGGATCTCATGCATTGTACGTGGGCTCCCTCGTATATTGTCAATGTAATTTTTAAAAATATATTCAGGTTTCTTTCTACTTTTATTATAATTTACTTTTGCTGACATCTAAGTAAAGTCTTAAAGTCGTGATGCAGCGTGTGAATGTAAACGCGACAGGTGATAGGTTCGGTTCCCACTCGATAAAATGAGATATTTAATATTTTGATTTATTCAATCTGTTAACGAGGCAAGCGTAGCGGTAACTCAACACGCAATGCCACCAGAATTTGACGTAAAGCGGGGAACGGAAGTGGCAACGGAGTGTCTTAGCACTAGGTTCCTCTACCTGAAATAACAAAATTATTTAAATTATATACTAATATAATAAAATTTCTGTTTTTTTTACATTAACGCGCTCTCCGAAATTACTATTTCAAATAAAAAAAATTGTCATGTATAGTCCATAAATATCGAAGAAGGCTATATACAGATTGTATAATATTACGTTAACGGAGGAAACGTAATATTATACAGCCTGTATATAGCCTTCTAACGTTTCGGAACGGAGTATCTTAACACTAGGTTCCCTCTGCCTACCCTGCTGTGTGCGGGATACAGCGTGAAGCTGATTTTTATAATATTACGTTAATTGTATCGATGTAGCCCACTATATAGTGCCTACATGCGTCACTCAAACCTTACTTATTTCCATAAGACCTATTAAACCTACCTATATACCTGTATATAAATACCTGTTAAATATAATAATAACAATAAGTTATCCTATCAATTTAGAGTGGTCCCAATCGAAGCCATACTGACGAGTTTCCGCCGTTAATGGGACATAAGTCAATTGAATTTGTAATCATACAGTATTCATGCTAAGTGTGAATTACTATGTGGAGTCAGTGAGAAATGGTAAACTAGCATGGTCGATTGAAGTTTGATTGGTAATAGGTTCGAATATGACATGGTTTTTTTTTCACGCTGTAATTTAACTTTATTACTTAAAAAAAATCAGCTTCACGCTGTATCCCGCGTACGCCACGACTGGCCTCTATTTTATTAAAATAATCTAAAAAAATACTTCCCAACAGGATCCAGTAATAACAGGAGAGACCCACATCTCAGGAGCTGACGGCGATGGGCTCCGCGCCTCCTGGAGGACTCTCCATGTGTATCCAGACNGCAGAGGGAACCTAGTGTTAAGACACTCCGTTCCCCACTTTCTGCCGAATTCTGGAGGCATTGCGTGTTGAGTGGCAGAACTCAACGTCGCGCTTGTCCTCGACACCAGAGCGAAGAAATGGAAACATAAATTTAAGTAAATATTTCATCTCCTCGAGTAGAGATCGAACCCACGACCAGTCAGTTTTACAGTCATACTTCGTGCCGCTACGCCACGACTGGCCTCAATTATATTAAAATAATCCAAAAAATTAATTCCCAACAGGATCCAGTAATAACAGGAGAGACCCACATCTCAGGAGCCGACGGCGATGGTCTCCGCGCCTCCTGGAGGACTCTCCATGTGTATCCAGATGACTACGCCACGCATCGTGGATACTTGGCGTTGGAGTGTCGAGCCACTTTACCCACCAGGCCAACGCATGTACGGAGCATGGCTGTGCGATTGTACGTGGCCAGTCGACCCCACATATCATCTTATATGTTAAGTAAAAATAGTAAGTATATATTTATTTTTTTAAGTTCAAAGAGAACTTACAGTCAAGGATATTAGGTATTTTCGAATTTATTCTTAAATTAAACTAATTAATTACTATGGCTTTCTCTTGTATAGTAATCAGGGAATGCTTAGATATTTACTTTTTAAATTCGCATATTTCTTCTATTTTACAACGTAACAAAGATGTTTTTCCTATTTTACTATGTAATATGAACATTTTACTTAAAGATTACTACGTTCTCCTCTTACTCTTGAAATTGACCACATTTTATTGAACTATATCAAAAAAACGTTAATATTTCAATTAAGAATACGCAACGTAACCAGACTTTAGACAACATGAGCGCAGTCGAGAAGCAGGAGCACTGACTGACGCGACAGGTTGTGGGTTCGACTCCCACTAGAAGAAACTAAGTATTTAATATTTTTATTTCCTCGCTTTGGTAACGAGGCAAAGCGCTACGTTGAGTTCCACCACTCAACACGCAATGACTCCAGAACTTGGCGGAAAATGGGGAACCTAGTGTGTTAACTTTAGGTTCCCAGGGTCCCTCTAGCTACCTTGCCATATTTGGGATACAGTGTGAAGCTAAAAGGAAAGTTTTAGGTTTTTCCCGGATAACAGAGTAAGCGTGTTGCGGGACAAGACTCAACGCTGCGTTTTGTCTACGAAGACGGAGGAATAATATTTTCATATTTGAATTAATTATCCGCCTCATTTATTTATAATATAAGCCTCAGATCAATTTAATAAGCATCGAACCCATGACCTATATCTAGCTTTTTGAAACCCTAAATGTATAATAAATCATGTCTTTCCTTATTTTTATTTTACTATCTCTTCATATCTAAAAGAATATGAAAAGTATTTTTTGTTATACAATTTTTTCTTCAACGACTCTAATAATACATTTTATCTCCATTATTACTACGAAGGGAATGCCTTTACGCGATTTTTCATAGAAAAATGTTAAATTACACTCTGACATGTAAAGAATTTAACAAATTGTATCGGGTGTTCATAAATTATGAATATAATATGGAAGGCTGGTAACGCTTTTATGAAATATTTTCGTTTGTAACATTTAGTCTCATAAAAAGGATAGAATACTTCAATTTTTGTATAGATATTTTTGTTCAATTTCTTAGGTGAAATGAAACGTTTTATTTTCATACAATTTCTAATTCGTATATTATTAATTCGTAACTATATTTTCATATTCATATGAGGCCAGTCGTGGCGAAGTGGCACAAAGTGTGACTGTAAAACCGACCAGTTGTAAGTTCGATTCCCACTCAAGGACTAAATTTATATTTCCATTTCTTCACTCTGGCGTCGAGGACAAGCGCGGTGTTGAGTTCTGCCACTCAACACGCAATGCCTCCTGAATGTGGCAGAAAGTGGCGAACGGAATGTCTTAATATCTACTAGATTCCCTCTGCCTACCCCGTTGTGTGCGGGATACAGCGTGAAGCTGATTTATTAATTTTATTTTTTATTCAATAACTATACGAATAAATTTAGAGCAAGTCTTTTATATATTGTATAGTATAAGAGAAATGGCTGCACAAATAAAAATGTCAATGGTTGAGGTCGAAGAGAGCTTAATCTTATTGCTGGGCGTTATTTGCCCTTTTAATGGGCGTCGTTAAGACACAAAGTAATATAAAAAGGTTTGCTCGAGCTTTTAATTTGTGATGTTTCTCTTCAATCTGCGCTGCTTTACAGTTTGAGTTGGAAATTTAAGTTTTTTTTTTTTCTGGAAAACGTATCACTAAATAAAATGTATCTAAATCAAATTAACGTTATTTAAATAATATTCAAATAAATCAGCTTCATGCTGTATCCCGCACACAGCAGGATAGGCAGAGGGAACCTAGTGTTAAGACACTCCATTCTCCTTTTTCATTGCATGCTGAGTAGCGAAACTTAACGCCGCGCTTTGCTTCGACTATTATAACATTTAAATAATGGTTAAATAATATAAAAAAAGTAAAATATTTTTAATACAAATAATGAGAGCAATATTTTTAATATTATAAAGAAATTAACTTAAAAAAATACATTTTGCGATATAAGATAATTTTATTCTTTTCTCAATACTTCTCTCTTCTTCGATCTTCCACAATTATCTTTTATTTGTTTTTATCCAAACAAGGATTTTTAAAAATTTTGTCTGTTTATTTATTTATTTGATTATTTTGTTTTTACTTACAAAACACGTTCAGTACCACTCTTTTTCCAAGTTTGCTAAAATTGACGTTATTTCTATAAATTTTCATTTCTATCGGTGCGCCGAGTTATATCTGCGCTCTTTTATAAGTAATTTGTGAATCTTTACATAATAAACAAGTTAAAGACATAACTCAACAGATAGTAGTTGAGGAATTTTACCATCCATCATTACCCGAATATCTTGATAGTATACCAATAACCTTATAAAAGTCCCTATAATATGGAAAACAATTACCCCTAACTCCTAATCGTTCAGCAGTTCTTTTTTCAGCTTTACACTGTATCCCGCACACAGCAGGGTGGGCAGAGGGAACCTAGTGTTAAGATACTCCGTTCCCCATTTTCCGTTAATTTCTGGAAGCATTGCGTATTGAGTGGCCGACCTCAACGCCGCGCTTTCCCCTCGACACCAGAATATATAATGTAAATAAATATTTCATCTCCTCGAGTGGGAATCGAACCCACAACCAGTCGATTTACAGGCACACTTTGTGCTTCTGCGCCACGACTGGCCTCTAGGAGTCTCGTTCAGGAGTTGCGTCTCCCATTCCGTCATTAGCACAACAATGTAATCAAATATAGAATCTTAAAGGTTTTCCTAGATTTCCCTGAGATTCCTTCATTAAATCCTAACTTATAACAATGGGACCAAATGGAAAAGCACGCTCCTTCAAATAAGAGAATTTTTTAAAAATTGATTCACAAATAACGGGGAAATTGAAGGACACACATAAAAAATATAGATTTGTCAAATATAGAACCGAATACGTTTTAGAAAAGAAATCGGTTAAAAATGTACCTGCACCAACCTCAATACTAAAACTACCAACCGATAAACCAATAGCCATATATTTGAAGAAATGCAATAATCTTCGTACTGTAAGTTTATTTATATCGGCGCCGCGCCGTCTCCAACAGATTCACTGCCGCAGAAATATTACTTGAAAATGCAAATAGTAAGAAATAGTGGAGATAAAGTTATTTGAAACGTATGAATTGAAATTGTTCTATTTATGTGTTACTGTAGTATAGAATGGGTGTAGTTAAATTTTGAGGTCAGTACGTAAACAACGTGGATGTGGGTTCGATCTTAGAAGAAAGCTTACCTGTTTTTTCTAGAACGGGATTCACCACTTCTAAGTGGAGTTCCGCTAGTCAAAATACAAAATACGTAATGAGAGAAAAAAAACTTAACTACACTACTACAAAGAATATAGGAATATAGTAGATAATTTGCAATTTGCATAGGATACATTTTCGAAACATAAACAAATCATTTTTTTTCCAATTTTCTGATAATTTTGACATTTTGGATATAATTTTTTGAAAAAACATTAATTGAAAATTACAGCCAGTGGCAAAATTTTGACGTTTTCAAACTTTGTCATCCAATAAATGAAAAACTGCAACATTCAGACGGTAACACGGTTAAATGAGACACACCATATAGTACAAAAATACCAATAATCGGTGGATAAGCATGCAAAATATACATTTATTTATTAATTTTTTTGGTATATCAAAAAACTCTGAAATTCCGAAAGGTCCGAAATTTTATCACTATCGGGATATATCTCGATAATGATAAAATTTCGGACCATCCTTGCGGTTTCGGACCATACCATGGCGGAAACATCACCTGTACAATTTTATAGATCGATCTACCAATAATCCTATATATTTATTCACTTCGTACTTTACTTATCGACAAAATTCTGTTTCTTTCAGGTGTCTCTGTACAGTTATCTATAATAAAATTTGAATACTTTATTTGAATTCAACTTTACAAATACTTGTTGAACAGAACCCATCCCATCACCACAATTCATACATACATTCTTTCTTCCAGATGCAGTCGGAAAGAGTGGTGGCTCAAAATTACAATACGAATTCATAACGTGGACGTTTTTTCTACTGTCAAGAAACCTTGTGCCTTGCTTAGTGAAGTAAAGTGAAAGATTTACATTATTGTTTCAAATATGTGAAGCTATTCGACATAAGATGAAGAAATTATATTCTACGTATGTTAAAATATATATGTTTTTGTCAATTCTGTATTTTTAAATAGTGCTTTATTTATTTTCTTACATATTTTGAATGATGTGGGGTAAGCAGATAGTATCAGTAAATTTCCATTTGATGTCTATTGAATGACTTTTCATAAATCAACGTCGCATTACATTTTTCAAGAGAATAAAACAGTTTCATGCTCTTTCCCGCATAGCAAGGTCGGCAGAGTGCATCTACACGTGTTTCAGAAACTCATGTATTAAAGCAAAAAGTAGATGAATGCCTACCCCCACATAATACACAAGATAAGTTAATACACAAAAATATTAGTTTGTTTTTTTTTCAATCGATTTGGTTGGGAGAGTTTAAAATGGTGGATATTTTAATTAAAAAATAATATTAAATATTTAAAATACATACCCACATATCGTTCATTAAGTGCAACGAATGACATAATTGCGCTTTGCATACAAAAAAAAAACAAAATTTCAATGTATTAAGATAAAAAAAGATATATGAAAACTTTGATATTGTTTCCTGCAATATTTTATGTGCAAATACGTCATTGTTGCACCAATAAAGCGATATATAACACTTCCAAAACTAATGCACTTATTGTACAGTACGTAACTCATAGTGTATCGTTTGTGTAACAACGATTATAATATACAATTTAAAATTTAATTAAGATTAAATACGATTATTTATATTTAATTAGCATTAAATGTATTTTTAAATTTAATAATTTAATATATCTAGCTATCGTCGAGTTTGGAGTGCTTTTTTTATTAATTCAATTTGTTTTTCTTAGCTTCTCACTGTATTCCGCATCCGGTATCCGGTTGTATCCGGTAGGCAGAGGGAACGTAATGCTAAAACACTCTGTTCCTCACTGTCTAAGACATAGTGTGTTAAGCGGTGAAGCATGTGTGAAAATATCTTACTCCCCTCATTTTCCTTCCGTACCGCACATTCCGTATCCATTAACTGTATACTTTAGAGACATTTCGCATTGTATGCCAGGAGTCAACATTGCATTGAAGCTACGTCTTTTCCGGCTCTTATAAATAAAGTGCGGCGTTTAGACGGTGTTCAAGATATTACGCTTTTAGTGGCAGAACCACTCAACGCGTAATGTCTTAAATTTGGGAGAAAAATATGAAATGAGCGTCTTAACACTACGTTCTTTTTGCTGCTAAGTAAAGCTAAAACCAGATTGACTTTATAATTTTTTCCATTTATATTTCCCGTCTCTACATCTACAAGCCAAACTTTTCATTTGTTTCTCTTTAAACATGACGATAGCTATTTAAAACTAAATAATACGATGTAATTATTACTATTTTTGAGTATAGTATAATTATTTCAAATACATTATCTATGTGCCAATTCTATTTGTAATTTTATTTCTTGTCTTAATATGAAGAGATAATTTTAGAGTAAATAAATATGTTTGTTTGTATTGTGGAAATATACTTGACTCAAAATTTTTTTTTTTTAATGATTATAAAAATTTAAAGAGACGCATCGTGCTATGTGTGCAAGTGGGTAAGCGTCTGACTGTGACCGTAACGGTTCTGGGTTCGATTCCTATTTGGAAAAAATAATTTTCTTATTTCCTCGCCCTTGTAAGACGACCAAGTACAATCTGTCTCTGGTGGATAAAATGCAGCGTTCAGTTCCGCCACTCAATACACTATGTCTTGAAGTTGAGCGCAAAGTGAGCACGCTGTATCCCGCACACAGCAGGGTAGGCAGAGGGAACCTAGTGCTAAGACACTCTGTCCCCTACTTTCCTCCAAGTTCTGGAGGAATTGCGTGTTGAGTGGCGGAAGTCAACGCCGCGATTTGCCTCGACACCAGAGCGAAGAAATGAAAATATAAATGTAAATAAATATTTCATTTCCTCGTGTGGGGATCGAACCCACAACCAACCGATTTTACAGTCACATTATGTGCCACTACGCCACGACTGGCCTCAATCTGGCCTTATAATATAATGTATAATGTATTATTCATATTAAAAATAAAGTAATTCTAGTATGTAAATTGCCATTGTTTGAATAATTTCATTTCAATATTTCACATTCATTCGTGTACGGTAACTTAATATGTCTGGCCTGAATATTGTATAATCTTACCTACTTTTCTATAATAAAAGTATGTACAAACATATTTGTACTTTTTACCGCTGGGAAGGCGGAGGTGACCTAGTGCTAATACACTACGTTCCCCTCTTCCGGATCTCTCTCTCAATTTTCGACATTGGGTGAATTGGAAATTATAGTAAAGATTATTGATTGAGGCCAGTCGTGACGCAGGGGCACAAAGTGTGACTGTAAAAGCAACTGGTTGTGGGTTCGATCCTCACTCGAGGAGATGAAATATTTATTTAAATTAATATTTCCATTTCTTTGCTCTGGTGGCGAGGCAAAGGGCGGCATTGAGTTCTGCTACTCAACACGCAATGCTTCCAGAATTCGGCAGAAAGTGGGGAATGGAAAGTCTTAACACTAGGTTCCCTCTGCCTACCCTGCTGTGTGCGGGATACAGCGTGAAGCTGATTTTTATAATCATTATTGATGTCGTCGTAGTGCAGTGTAACAAGCATGTAACTGTAGACACGACTGTTGTGTGTTCGAATACCACTCGGGAGAATGAAATATTAAATATTTTCATTTCTTCGCTTTAGTACGGTAAAGCGCGGCGTTGAGTTCTGCCACTCAACACGCAATGTCGCGCGGAAGGCGTAAGGCTGTAAAATAATCACTATACCATTAGATAACAATATTTTGAATTAAGTTCCGTCACTTAACTTTAAAATAAAGCTTAAAACTCAAAATAAATCGATATTTAATTTACACAGTATATTTATCTATTATATTTCATCGTGAACAATCGTATCTTATATCAATATATTTTATATATTTTCCTTAACCTTTACAAAAGGTAAATTGAAAGGATCCCGTTCATTTAGCATTCATTGGTTTAGGCTAGAGATTTTCTTTTGTTACTTTACTTTGCTTTGCTCTAGTTAATGTAAGCTAAACTATATTTGAACTATGTAATAAAATTGTATGGATATTTTACAGTTCATTTAAAAGATTAACGATATTTTTAAGTTATAGTATTCGCCTACTAGCTTAATTTAGTATTTTAGTTGAGACGGTACCGGCGCAGTGTGTGACTGTAACCGCGATAGTTGTGGTTTCGATCTCTACTTTGGAGATTGTTTTTTTATTTTTTTATCTTCACGCATGTATTCAAAACAGGTTGGGCAGAGAACCTAGGACCTTAGTGCTAAGGCACTTCATTTCATTAAATATTTAATTAAATCTGAATGAGAACCCACAATCGTCGCGCTTACAGTCATACACTTGTGGGACACTTCGAGTGGAAATTAGAGAACGGAGTGAAGTGACAATAAGTTCTATCAGCCTACCCTGCTAAGCGGGAATAGGCGAGAAGCTGAAAAAAAAATACAAACAAACATATTATTTAATGTAACATTTTTTATTTCTTTTTAGAAGATACTCCTATAATTTCGTCTTTTGTTGTCTTGTAGTATACAAACTTTTTTTTGTAAGTATTAATAAATACATTGTACAGGATAAATAAAAATCTGTGTCAATAATAAAATTATTGAAAACAATTAATATTGTGTTGTTTTATTATGATTATGTCCTGTTATGTGTCTTTACACTATATACATAATTTAAAAATATATATTCAAAAAATATCTAATTAAGAATATAAAAAAAAATTATGTTTATAAAATATCACCTTCAAAATCATAACTATAATCTATTATATAACTTTGACGATGCCGTGGTGGCGCAGGGATCTTTCCTGCTAAATGCGGGATACAACGTGAAACTAAAAAAAAGATTTTGACATTCACCTTTCCTACTTATTTAAAAAACGTATAAAAATTTGAACGTAGCGGAACTCGAATCCGCGCCTCCTGGAAACCGACCAGGCGCTCTGACCGCCAAGCCATACGTTCTCATCAAGCTACGTCGAAGTTTTACGTTTGTACGTCAGTTATACGTTTTCTAAATATGTATTTTTCTTTCCTTAGTATGGAATAACACTTATAAAATGTTTAAAAATGTTAAATAAAATCACCTTTCCTGCTATCTGGATCAATAGATGCCATTGGCGCAATATGGAATATAATTTCAAGGCGTACTCTGAACGAGAATATCGCACGCCGATATTTGATTGAAAGCTAGCGTACGATTTATTTTAATGGGTTTCTTACGTATAATTGTAGCCGTCGTGGCGCAGTGCAGCATCGATGCTATTGGGTTTAATTCTAATTTTGGGGGATTATTTTATTATATAAATTAGCGACCCACTCGCGGCTTCTCGTCCTTGAACTACAAAATTAATTATTCCTCTGCTAAATTATGATTATATTCACCTTCAAAGAACATTATCGTTTTATATATATTTATCTCTATATATAATAAGACAGTAAAAATATATTGTCTGTACATTTAGTTATTTTGACTGAAATGGATTGAGGGACACTTAAATAGAATAATAGAAAGCAAAAATATTTTTTTTGAATTTCTTGTCTGTCTGTCTGTCTGTCTGTCGACATATTTTTGTCCGCATTTTTCTCTGAAAGTACTGAACCGATTTACTTGAAAATTTCACCAATTGCTTTGTTTTAACTCAACTTAACTACTAAAGTTTAGTTCATCAAAATCGGTTCATTAAAAAAAAAGTTATCGTCATTTGAAAGAAGTCGTAATTAATTCAACACAGAGATAAAGAACGATCTTGAAAGAAATATCAAGTAAATACAAAGATTTTTTGGTTGGTTCGTTCATATAATATATGTAACTAATTTAAAAACTGTACAGGAGTTAATATGCAATTATTACAGTTATTTTACAAAGAATATTATGAATCCTTCAAATCAATAATTTAACATTTAAGGCTGTTTCTGAATGAGTAAATTAAATTATTCACTGACATCAGCACATTTAACAGAGTATATTATATAGGTAAAAAGAACATAAAGTTACAAAAATATATACGTGTAATAAATAATTAGCTTTATGTATATTTTATAAATATCAAATATCAACAATGGTCGTATTTTTTTATTTAAAACAATCAAAAATTCTTTGACGATAATGTCGTAAAAATCATATTAGAAGTAATTATAGTTGTCAATCAATTGTGCTTATTAAATCAATAATCATGTATTTTAAGCGGGCGAAGCCGTGGGCGAGCCGCTAGTATAATATAATACAGAAATATAGATAGAAATGAAATATTTATTTAAATTTATATTTCCATTTGTTCGCTCTGGTGTAGAGGTAAAGCGCGGCGTGGAGTATCGCCACTCAGCACGCAATGTCTCCAGAAATCGGAGGAAAGTGGGGAACGGAGTGTCTTAACACTAGGTTTCCTCTATCTACCCTGCTGTGTGCGGGATGCAGCGTGAAGCTGAAAAAAATAACTATACGTATAATATAGGACAAAGAAACTATACATACCGTAAAATCCTTTTGATGTACGGATCAAGAATCTATCAATAATGTTTTATTATTGTACGTCACAATTACACTGAAGGAATGTTATGTAAAAAATATACCTTGGTTCGAATAAAAATATTCAATAAGAATAAAAAAAACATATTTTTAAAGTGTCATTCCACTCTCAGTAAAGAAAAAAAATTTTTTTTTAGTTTTCGTCGTTAGCTAAATTAGTTATCTGTCTAGAAAGTTAATCAATTGGTTCTTTTACGAAATTAGGAGAAACTTTGTTAAGAAGACGGAGTTTATAAATTGTGGTGAATACAAAGTTTTTATTTAGAATTTGTTAATATATACCGAAGCCTTATTTACATAACATTTTTACACACACAAAATCTTTTAAAAAGATATTGAATGAAGAATGAGCTGCTTTAACAGTAGATTTAGAGAAGAGATGAGGAGAAGAAGAAGAAGTAACTACCCATGATTATGGTGTGATTCACAGTGTTCTCATCATTTTGGAGGGTGAGAAGTGAGGAGTCGTGCCTGACACTTGCAACTGCAGGGTGGTTTCAGGGACCCCTTTATAGACACATTAATACTCCGTTGTTCAAATTCTTCTCTCTAACGACACCAAACTCTAAATGATTTTACTAGTGCTGCCTTCGATGTACGTTTAAAAAATGAGCTTATAGTAGTCCTATATAGGCTGAGAAAAAAAGATATATATAGGCATAGCATAAAGAGATTTCGCTGTTATACTTCCGCATCTAATTGATTAAACTAATATTCAGCTTTCACTTAAAGCTGGATATTAGTATATTAAATTGAGTTTCTAACTGAATTCTTTTAAAATTAAAAAAAGTTGAGTTAGATACTTCATTTCTCGGAGACAGTATTAATACTACCCCCCATTGTACCTATAGTCCGAGTTGTCTAGTGCACTTTGAGTGTGTCAACTGCACTTAATTCCTAATTATTTCCACTTGAACATCAAAAAATATATAATATAAGCAATACGAAAAATTACCAAATATTAGGAGGCCAGCCATGGCCCAGCGGCACAAAATGTGACTGTAAAACCGACGGGTTGTGGGTTCGATCCCCACTAGAGGAGATGAAATATTTACTTGTGTCGAGGCAAAGCGCGGCGTTGAGTTCTGCCACTTAACACGCAATGCCTCCAGAATTCGGCAGAAAGTGGGAAACGGAGTGTCTTACACTAGGTTCCCTCTGCCTACCCTGCTGTGTGCGGGATACAGCGTGAAGCTGATTTATTTACCAAATATTATAGTACTAGAAATAAAAACTGTAAATCCCGTGAGTGAGTGAAAACATTTGTTTTGACCCATCGCGCTACCCCCATAACTCATGGGCCCTGAAAGTGTTAGATAACGTAATCGTATGCAAGGGACAAAGTGAGTTTATCTTAAACTAAACCATGTCGGAGGCTAGAATTGTAAATATATCATATTTTTTTAGCTTCACGCTGTATCCCGCAGGGTAATCGGTGGTACTTAGTTCTAAAATGTACGTGCCTATCGCGACGCGAAATTTTCAAAATATTATATATTGAGTGGCGTAACTCAACGCCGGGCTTTTTTTTGTTTTTAGGGCGAGGAAATGAAAATAATTCATTAAGACGCTGTACCGCTGCAACGCGAAGGTTAATTAAAGAAAACAAAAAACAGAATTTAAAATAATTTAAATTTTGTTTTTACAAAACTGTTGGTTATTTTGTACATGTCTTAGGCGTTTTACTGAGATGGAAAAAGTGGGATGTTGAGTTCCGGTGTTTACGTCTTGATATTTAAAATATGTGTAGTGGAACCTAACGCCGCACTTTGTCTTAAAAAAACAATACTATTTGATATATAAACATAAACAAAAGGGGCAATTTGTTTACATAAAAAATGCATAAATAGAATTTTCCACTTTAATACTATAAAATATACTAATTAAAAAACCTTTTATAAAAATAAGATTAGCTAGCCTTTATTCAAAAGTGGTGCTGAAAATTAAAATGAATATTATTTACATTTTATTCTATGAAAAATATAGTTTTTATAAAAAATAATAATTAATTATTTTATAAAATAAACAAGCTAAACTATTACCGAATAGCAACGAATTATTTGCTTTTACTCGATCTGTAAAAAAACAAAACGCGGCGTTGAGTCCCGCCACTCAACATGCGCAATGTCTTAAGGATTGGATCTGGAAATTCCGGAGAGATCTGAAAAAAATATATTATTATTATTACGTAGAAACAAATTCCTTCTGTTGTTTCACAAGAGGACGTGTGATTGTTGTAATTTATTTTTGTAACTTTCGAGTTTCTCGTCAGCTCTTCTGAGAAGGCCTTATTTAATACTAGCGACCCGCTCGCGGCTTCGCCCGCTTAAGCCACAGAATTATTTACTTAATACACTGAATTATGTTCATATTTTAATATACCTATAATGTATGTTTGCAACGCACTTAAGATCTCTAATGTGAAAATTATTAAAACCATAGGTCGCATTTTCGTACCTTATAAAACAAGTTTCTAAATAAGTATTTTTCTTTCCTAAGTGTGGAATAACACTTTAAAAAATGTTTAAAAATATTTAAAAAATAGTATTCTCTCTTGCCAAACGATAATTCTTTCTTGGGTAGCTTTCTTATATTCTTGTTTTTGTTTCTTTCTTATATTATTCTTCTTTGGGTAGCGGAAATTTGTAAAAATCTCCCTACAGAGATGCTAACAACATAAATAAGTTGTAACAAGCGTATAAAAATTTCGACGTAGCTTGGCGAGAACGTATGGCTTAGTGGTCAGAGCGCCTGGTCGGTTTCCAGGGGTCGCGGGTTCGAGTCCCGCTACGTTCAATTTTATATACGTTTTCTAAATAAGTATAATAAAAATGTTATTAAATTTTATTTTTTCTCACAGCGAAAAATCACGGCGTTATTCGCCACTTTTCTCCACATCAAGCAATGCCCCGAAAATTTGATCGGAATGTGGCTTTTCATATCCTACTATATTAGAAAAAGGGTAAAATTATTTTATAAAAATATTTATTCCCCTGAACAGTAATCGAACCCTCAACCATCACGTATACGCTGACTTACCTTTGCTACGATGACATTACCCTTTTGATAGATTTAATTTAAGTTTTTTTTATCAGCTTCACGCTGTATCCCGCACCCAGCAGGGTAGGCAGAGGTAATCTAGTGTTTGGGCACTCCGCTCTCCATATTTCGCTGAATTCTTCGAGGCATTGTGTGTTGAGTGGCGGAATTAAACGCCGGACTTTTACCTTGGTGCCAGAAGGAAAAAATAAAATTAAAATAAAATTAAAATATTAATAAATAATAATTTACTCCTCCGAGTGGGGATCGAACCCATAACCGTCGCGTTACAGTCACATTATCCCGATACGATGGCCTTATCGTTCTACTTCAAACTTTAAATAAAATAAAATATTTTCTTTTTAATACTAAGATAATAAATATTTTAGTTCGTTTGTTTGTCTTCATAACTTGTTAAAGCGAATCTCAAAGCGAGTTTTAGTTAGTTTAGTTTTACCTCAGAAAATATGCATATATGATTTGGAATTTACTTTGAGAAAACTTATATTAATGGTGGCATAATATTTTAAGAATGATTAAGCTTCTTTGACAGTTGTAGCGCAGCGTAATATAATAGCGACAGGTTGTGGGTTCGATTTACACTCAAGAAAATGAAGAGAATCGAAGTCAGAAACTTGTTTACGAATAGATAGATAAATTTCAAATAAATCACAACATTGTCAATATAACTAATTTTAAATCTATGTACGTTTGCTTCTAAGCTTCAAACTGTAACCCTCATAAAGCAGGAAAGACTAACGAAACCTTATGTTGAGACACTCCATTATTCACGCACCACCCAATTTTCGAGACTATTGAGTGGCTAAACTCAACGCCCCGTTTTGTTTTGTTACCTTTTCGTAACAAAACAAAAAAAATCCTCGTTTTCGAGAAAATGAAAACGTTTCGATCTCCCCGAGTGAGAATCGAATCCACAATTGTCTCGCTTATAATCAGACCTTCAGAAAGCGTGACGGCATTTAACCTTTCAACATACCTTCCAAAAGAATTCGTCAAAGTACAAAGTAACTATCCATTATTTCTATACATTTTTTATTCGAATATATATAGAGGCATTTCATTAGGAAAAGGAAAAAAAAATCTTCAGAAACAAAGAAGTAAAAGCGTAATCTAAACTTCCGTGACTGTTCAGCGTTCACAAATTGATTTATTAGTTCATGCTTAATACCTTTCGTTTTTGTATTCTACTGATTAAATATGAATGTGTATAGGTATTTTTGTTATTTATATGTATACTAGTCTACATCTGTGGCTTGGCTCGACAGTTCTGACTGAAGGCACCCGCATAACCCTGCTAGGGTAGACAAGAAAAAGAAGAGAGAAGAGAGAGAAGAAACTTAGTGTTAAGACACTCAGTTTACCATTTTCCGCTGAATTTTTTGAGGCATTGCGTGTGATGTTGCTGCATTCAACGCCGGGCTTTTGCCTTGGTAACAGAGCAAATAAATGAAAATATGAATAAATAGTAATTCATTTCCCCGAGTAAGGATCGAACCCACAACCGTCGCGTTACGGTTGTGCCCCCGTGCCACGACGGCCTTAATGGGTTATAATAAAACGATTGTCGTACAGCCGACCTCAATTCCTTCGACGAAATCGTCTATACTCGTACAATATACAAATATATTTTTTTATTCGAACCAGTTCCTGAGTTTAGCGAGTTCAGGCAAACAAACTCCTCACTTTTATAATATTAGTATTGATATTTGTATATTTTTATATATCTATTTTTAAATAGGACATCTTAGGAAAAAATATACACTAACACTATAAAGATGTTTTAATAGAATTTTCTTGGTTGAAGAGCTGACCTCAGGGACTACTTTTTCGAATTGATATATTTATTTTTATGTTTCTTTGCATGAGTTACCTCGTACATTTTTAGTACAGTATTATTCTAATGCATTTGGCCACAGTGGCTGCAGGTTAAAAGCTAGTTATAAAATAAACAGACGAAGACTTTCAGCTCTTTTTGAGGTCGACGTTAACGCGACGGTTGTGAGTGCTATTTGCAATCGAAGGAATAAATAATTTAATATTCTCTTTATCTCGCTCTGGTAATAAGACAAAGCGCGACGCTGAATTCTGCAAATCAACACACAATGTCTCAAAAATTCGGCGGAAACGAATTGTCTTAGCACTAGGTTCCCTCTGTTTACCTGAAGGTAAAAGAAACGTATCTGCCCCTTCTACTTGCGGGATACACCGTGAAACTGAAAAAAATACTTATGATTTAAGATAATTTATTAAGAATATCAACACTATGGAAGTCGCGGGTAAAAACTAGAAAACCTACTACATATTTAATTCAGATTTTAATTTACATAATAGTACCTACAGCAAGAATTTCTCAGGAAATAAGTTATCATAATGAAAATGGAAACACTATGTAATATGCAATATAACGAGCAGTGGGAATAAATAAGACAAGATAGCATCTCCTGGTGCGCCGCCAGCCACACCTGCCTCTAGGCTGTAGGGTGACCAAGTGTTGTGGTCGGGTTAACTGAGAGTAGGTCACAGGTTCAACTGTTGGTGTAAATTATTTTTTTGTTTGAGAGGTGACGAGGCAGTCGTGGGGCAGGGGCTCACGAGTACGGCGACAATGTGACGATGTATCGTCTACTCTAAGCTAAATGAAAAATAATGATGTCTTCATTATTTTTGTCTATTTTATTCTTATGTCTGTTTTAGTGACTTTTTTTTCTATTTTTTTTGGATGCTGGAACCCAAAATCTAATTATGCTTAACAAAATTATAAAAAAAACGATTTATGATTCATCAACACAAAGGATGTTGATGAGATATGAGATCAGCCGTGGCGCAGACGCACAAATTGTGACTGTAAACGCAACTGGTTGTGGGTTCGATCCCTACTCGAGAAAATCTAATATTTAGTTATATTTATATTTCTATTTTTTGCAAAGGACGGCGTTGACCTCCACCACTCAACACCCAATGCCCTAAAACTTGGCGGAAAGTGAGAAACGGAGTGTCTTAACACTAAATTCCCTTTGCCTACTCTGCTGTGTGCAGGATACAGCGTGAAGGTGATTTTTTTTACAAAGGTTGTTGAAAACCTTGCAAAGTAAAGTTGACAGAGTCAGAAGGCAAACTAGGCAAAAGAAGAAAATTAATATTAAAACATAAATCAAAAGATGAACTCGATACTAAATTACCTGAATCGAATCGACTACACCGATACTGCTAATACTATCCGTAATATCCATTAAATACAGCCTCCCTAGCTCCATTGCCAATAACAACACAATAAATTTATATAAAAATATAGTAATAACATACGTATATTAAAAAATCTATTCAAATAATTAACTTTATGCAAGAAAGGCATGATGTATACAATCAGGCGGTCGAGGATTCGATCCCAACTTAGAGATTTTTCTTCGCTCAGATAGACGAAACACGGCGTTAAATTTCGCTGTTTAACATGCAATTTGGGCGGAAAGCGTTCAACCGAGTAATAATTAATAGTTTATTTATCTATTACAGATAGGATATTTCCATTTAACACGAAAAAGTAATTAAATTAAAATACATACAGTATGTTCATTTAATTATTTCATAGTTTCGCGTTTTATATGTATATGCATATAAAACGCGAAACTCACAGGATATTTAATCTTATAGGGTTATCCCAAAAATTATCTGAACAAGGGTTCTATTTCCGCCGTGCGTCCCTTCTTACGTACCCTCTTTTGCAAATGGAGGTAACCCTAACCCAACATGATCATTTCCAATAGTTAATTGGTTTGGGCGTATTTTAGTCTCTAGGGTTTTTTATTCTCTTACATATAATATACAGTATACAGGCCCAGGCCCAACCGTTTGATTTTAAGCGCGACGGCTATGGGTTCAGTTCTAAACTAATTTATATTATTTTTTTTTCATTTTGTCACTCTGGTAACAAGATGAAACTAGGGGTCGAATTCTGTCAAATAGCAGGCAATGCTTTTATAATCAGGAGGTGTGTGGGAAACGGAGTATCGTAACACTACGTTTCTGCTGCATAACCTGGTATATGCGGGGTACAGTCTGAAAGTAAAAAAAAATCAGACAAGCGCGAGCCGGGCTCGCCCACCGAGGGTTCCGTACTAAAATCGGAGGTCTCGGCCTTTTTCTGAAATTCAAGCTTACCTTAGCTGGCTTTTTCACCAAATTATGCTCCCCTTTTATGGCTATTATATAACCGCAATCGTATAATTTTCAGATCTTTTCCTGAACTAGTACTACTTGAAGATGCTAGCTGTCAAATTTAATAATTCTAGGTCAACTGGAAGTGCCCTATGAACTTTGATTCTATTTATAGTGTCCAAATATGCATTTTTTGCGATATAAACGGCCGTAATTTTTTCTTAAGTAAATATAGAAACATCTATTTTATCAGGAAATAATGGGGCCGTAGAACTAAGTATATGGTTTGAATTTCAACTCGATATTTCAAAGCGTTTCTGAGATAAACAGTAAAAGTCTTGACATACAGACAGACAGACAACAGAGTGATCTTATAAGGGTTCCTTTTTTCCTGAAAAAGTTCGGAACCCTAAAAATGAAGAGAAAAATGCTTTGTGTTTTTTTATTTTCTAATATCAAGACACTCCCTTCTCCTCTTTCTGTCCTAATTCGAGACATTGTAAATTGACTGGCGGTACTAAACGCTGCACTCAGTCTTAAAACCTAAGGAGATTAAACAATAAATTAATAATTTCTATCTACCTATCACAAATAACCCACTTAAACCCCATTGTTAATTAGAAAGGGATTACCAATCGAACGTATAAACTTCTCATACAGACAAACTTCGTCGATTTAAACACGTAATAACATCTATTAGCGGTTTTGCTTCGACGTTTTAACACCTGCTCTTTATTTTGTAAATGGAACTGTATTTAGAGAGTTTTCAGCATAGATTACGTTCCTTAGTCTTTTAATTTTAGACGGAGGTTACAGGTTCAAAGTAGAACTGGAATATTTTTTTAAATTTTGTCAATCTATGCAATAGAAATAAAGTGTACCTGTAAATCGACTGATTATGGGTTCGATCCCCACTCGAGGAGATGAAATATTTATTAACATTTATATTTTCATTTCTTCGCTCTGGTGTCGAGGGAAAAGCGCGGCGTTGAGCTCTGCCACTCAACACGCAATGCTTCCAGAAATTGGCGGAAAGTGGGGAACGGAGTGTCTTAACACTAGTTTCCCTCTGCTGGCGCTGAAAAAAAATTATATTATATGTAAGATATAATACCAAAAAAAAATATTTTAAAGAGAGCAGTTTCATAGCGTCTGACTGATGATTGTGGATTAGATTCCCACACAAGTGAAAGAACTATTTATAACAACAAAGCGCAATCTTCTGTTCCTACACTCAATGAGTGAAGCTACGAAAATTTGGCGGTCCGTGGGGTACGGAGAGTCTTTACACTAATTTTTGTCTGTTTACGCTGTATACCATATACAGCGTGAAGCTAAAATGATAATATTTAGCATATCAGGGTAGGCAGAGGGAACCTGGGAACCATGGAATGTTAAGATACTCCGTTTTCAATTAAGATACCTTCTTGCTCTACTTTCCGTCGAAATCTGGCAATGTGTGTTAAATGGCAGAACTCAACGCCGCGCTTTGCACTGTTACCAGAGCGAGAAAATGAAAATATTAAATATTTAATTTCCTCGAGTGGGTATCGAACCCACAACCTGTCACGCTTACAATCACACATCTGTGTCACTTCACCATTAGGCACCTACTGGCCTCTATAATAATAATATTAACTAAATATTTAAAAGTAAAATAGTTAGGAAGACTCCAAGTAATTTAACATATGCACGCCGCGGAACATTCGTGCGGTTATTTATCGCGAGTTCAACTAAAAAGATGTTTTCCTTTACAAAACGATAAATTTCAACCTTCTGTAGTTAGTTACGTTTAAAAAGTATGTAGAGCGTGAACATTTGTATCGCACTATCGTAGTTCCTCGGTTGTGTCTGTCTGTGTTTATAGTTTTATACAGTTTTTTTTTTATTTACGCTGTATGGATCACATAGCGGGGGGACAGTGGGAACCTGGGAACCTAGTGTTTGTGTTATTCATTTCCATTAAGACACTTACGTTCCGCCAAATTTTTGAGGCTAAGCGTGATGTATATCGGAACTCAATTGCGATATTTAATATTTTCATTTCCTAATGAAAATATTTTTTTTTTCAGTGGAAATCAAACCTACATCCGTTGCATTTACAGTCACACGGTTACGCCTCTGGTTACGCCTCTGCACCACGATGGTATATTGTGCTTCTAAATCTATAATCATTATGCAATAGGCGGCGCTAATTGGAGATATAATAGAGCTATTATTAGGAGTACTATTATCTCAATTACGATCAAAGCTGATTTGAATTGAATTAGAAAATCTTAAGTTACTATAATAAGTGATGGGTGTGGGTTCGATTGCTACTTGGGGGAATAAGTTATCCTCTCCTCTCTCGGTGTTAAGTTCCGCCACTGTAAACTTAACATCTCGGATGTGTGAATGGTATAATAATATTTATTGATACATTAACTTACTCTGAAAAGTGTAGGGTACTAACTTATAATATAATTTTGCCTTTAATATATAAAGATAAAAAATCCTTGATATAAATAAGTATAGATAAATATTTAAAAAAAAATAGTCTTTATCTGAATACATCCAAAAGGTTCCCTCGATATTTCGATGATTTTCTAAGAAAAATCTCGAGACTGCAATAAATTAAATAAGTAATTTGGTTAACTAAAATTCTATTCAAATTTAGTTGAACACTTGAATAAGTTCAAACACGGTCGAGACGGTCGACGTCTTAGTAATTGTACTTTTTCAACAAGATTTGCTTTGAAATTATACTAATTTCATACCTGAGGTATATATGTATGTGTATGTATGTACATTGTACTTATTGTGTGTGTGTTTATAATAAAATAGTAAAGTTCGCAAGGTTTAAGCTCAGCTTTGCATTTGTGTGAGTGCTCATATATAGTGTAGATGTAACGTCACTTGCTAAGCTTATACTGCTTTTGATTACATCTTTTGTACTGATAGCAGCTTCAAATATTTAATTCCTAATAATTAGAATTGTATAAAAAAGAAAAAAAATCATGGACACAATATTGTTCTGGGTGTTATAAGGGAAAGATTCATTATTAACTCAAACGACATATTAGACGAGACTAAAAATTAACATATTTTTTATTATGTATAATTTTTATTTATATATATATTTTATTTATAAAAAAAAACAAAATTAGCTTCACACTGTATCCCGGACACACCTTGTATTAAAAAACTTAGTTCTCCACTTTTCGTAGATTTTTTCGAGGCATTGCTTGTTCAGTAGCGGAACTCAACGCTGGGCTTTTTGGTTTGGTACTAGAGACTAACTAAAATATAAATAAATAATAATTGATTCCTCTGAGTAGGGATTGAACTCACAATCGTCGTGATACAGTCACAATCTTATGCACTTGCACCACGACTCCTTTATAGAATTCTAATAATGAATTTTATTTTTAAAAAAAAATCTGGCTCTACTTTTATACTCACTCATACAAATGCAAAACTCAGCTTACAACTATACTGTTAAATTTAATTATATCGGTAAATCAAAGAACAAATAAAAAAATTCTTTATTCAACATATCACATGTCAAAAGTATATTAGTACTATGTAAGCAAAGTTGAAATTATAATTATTAATTACAACTGTAAAAGCAACAGTTGTGGGTTCGACTCCCACTCGGGAGAAAGATTTTGCCTCGCCGGTAACAGAACAAAGCGCGGCGGTGAGTTCTGCCACTCAATATACAATGTCTCAAATATTGGGCGGGAAATGTTAATAAATTATATTTATTCTCATGCTTTGATAGACACAATGTAAGCCTGGCGCAGGGGTACTAAGCGTGTGACCGTAACACGGCGGTTTTCACTTTGATTCCCGTTCGGGGAAATTAATTATTAAATAATAGGTTGTGTAGTGTCAAAAAAAACTCTCTTTATTTTACTAGTTATTCTCGTGTGTAGGCCCAAAACGTTATTTTGCGCCTGACCACCTATCGTGTGGTGCATTTTAAATGAATTTACTTTTGTACGTCAACGTCGCGTCGTCGGTTTGAAACATTTTCAAAGCTTTGATGTATTAGATTTAACTGAGCAAGCTGCAGTGAAATTTCGGACATGATGCAATTATTGGTTTCAACAGCACTTCTATGTCGGTGTTGTGGCTTAGTGGTTCATGTTTTTGATTAAACTAAAGGTTCGGAATTCAATTCGCGTTAGAAACAAAAAAAATATAAAATGTAATGTAGTAGGGGTCCGATGTCAACTTTAGGGAATGATTATGACATAAATCATACATTATACATGATAGATATATGTATTTATTTAATTTCTTCGCTTTTTCTACAATATTTAGCATTAAGACACTCCGTACCCATTTGCTCACTCTAATTTAGAGACATTGCGGAACTCAACGTCGCGCTTTGTCTACTAGAGCGACGTGAAACTAGGTTATAACCATTCCTCCAAGTGGGTATTAAGCTCACTGTTGTCGGTTCAACTGTCAGATATTCGCCCACTTTAGCTAACTTACATGTCAAATATATTACTAGTTAAATTACTAATATATAAATTTTACATGAAGTATAAGATGATTGAAACGAGCATTAGTTGTAATTGAATGTAAAGTTATTATAATTCATTTGTTAAATATATAAAGTGAAGCGTGGTACATTGCTGTAAATCTTAATACTAATACGTACCTTTTCTATAATATAATTATTTTGAACTTGTGTTTGTTACTTCCTTTTCGTTCCTACACGGCTGCACGAACTTATATGTGTTTTTGTATTTATATTTCAAAGATTTCCCAGATATTTTGAAAATACAAGTAAACTAGGTGGCGTTTCCGTCTCCCACTTTCCACCGAATCCTGAAGGCATTGCGCGTTGAATGACGAAAGTCAACACCGCGCTTCAGCTCGGAGCAAAGAAATGAAAATAATAAACATTTCACTCTCCTCGAGTGGGAATCGAATCCACAACCTGTTGCGTTTACAGTAACTGGCCTCATTATTGGCCTCGCCATAAGTAACAATTTTCTTCTCCAAACATTATTTTTCTAATAAGTTCTTTGATTTTCACGATTATTACACATTTTAAATGAAACTATTTTAACCAGATTAATCGCGTATATTTATCCGGTTAAAATAGCTATAACATACGCGATTAATCTGGTTAAAATAGTTTAATTAATAAAATTATTTTTCTAAATAAAATAAAATAAAAAAAATAAAATAAATTGGCATTGAACTCAGAACTATCGGATATACCCAAACCTTTATTCCACACAAAATAAAAAAAAAACCAGCAAAATGTATTAGAGAACACATAAAAGCACATCGCGCTGAAACATTTAAGTTTATATTATATTCGAAATGTGACTTGTCGTTTTAAATAACAATCAACGCGCCCGCGGGAGTTCCCCGGACATAAATTGTGAGCGTGAAAATTACCTTTACACAACCCCCGTCCCTCGGGCTTTGGGCAATTTCTGATTAATGGCTTGGAAAATATTTGGATGAATGCGTATAAAGTTGTCTTTTATAAGCTGAACTGAGTGAAACATAAAGTGAATCTTTGTGTCGTTTTAGATTTGTTATTTTTATTGTTTTCTCGTATAAATTTTTTTTTGAACTAGATTTTTTATTGTTTTTGAAATTATAATGTCTTGGAAATCGACGAACACCGGCTGGAGACAAAAAAGCATGATTTATAGTCACGTTCCGCTTGGGCTGAACGTGCAAGCGAGAATGTGAATCAAATGATAGAGAGGCAAGATCGGCCTTAGCAATGGGCTCATGATGTATCTATCCATTCATTGTTAGTTGCAATAAAATTGCACATTGTTACTTATGATTATTTTGTATAATTTGAGGCCAGTCGTGGCGCAGCGGTACAAAATGTGACTGTAAATCCGACTGGTTGTGGGTTCGTTCCCCACTAGAGGAGATGAAATATTTACTTAAATTTATATTTCCATTTCTTCGCTCTGGTGTCGAGCAAAGCGGGGCGTTGAGTTCTGCCAACTCAACTCAACACGCAATGCCTCTAGAATTCGGCAGAAAGTGGGGAACGGAATGTGTTAACACTATGTTCCCTCTGCCTACCCTGCTGTGTGCGGGATACAACGTGAAGCTGATGTATTTATTTTTATTTTTGAGTAAAACAATATCAGAATTACCGCGTATAAATAAATATTTTTTCGAAAAAAAACTCTTTTGTATTATCCAAAACTATCTGTATGTGATGTGAAATCAATTCAGTTCATAAAAGTACGCAATTTTTCGTCAATGTTTTCTTATGACGTTATCACGTTAAATTATCGTAAGTTAGTTTCATGTTCTATTCTGAATTTTTATATTGAAGTTGACCGTGCAAAGTTGGAATAAAGGAAAACCGGAACCAGAAAAAACCTAGTGTCCAGCAGAAGCGCATTTCGTTTTCTACTTGTATTAAAGATTTTTTTTCAGCTTCACGTTTTATCCCGCACACAGGAGTGTAGGCAGAGGGAACCTAATGTTAATATACTCTGTTTCCTATTTCCCGCCGAATTCTGGAGATGTTTCATGTTGAGTGGCGGAACTCAACGCCGCGCTTTGTCTCGATCCAAGAGCGAAGAAATGAAGATATAAATTTAAATAAATATTTAATTTCCATGAGTCGAACCTACAAGTATGACGCGATTACAGTCACACACCTGTGCCCCTGCGCCACGACTGGCCTCTATAGGCCTCCATGTGTTAAAGATTTTTTTTATTATACTCCATTTGATCCTTTCATTTGATAAATGTATATTATTTCGAGTAGATATTGAATCTGAAGTTATCATATAGATAGGTACAGTGAAACTTATTTAAACTATCATAAAAGCAACAGACAACAAGTATTAAGCAACAGATAACAAACAAAAAACAGTTCGTCGTGTTTGGTAATATGGATTTCTTAGACTTACAATGAAATTTAAATTCAGAATCTTACAATCTATAGTCGTCATTTGTGAAATTTAACGTTTTGATACAAATGTTGTAGATATCAAGGAAGTTTTAAAGTACAACCTTAATTCTAATTATATAATGTAGTTTTTTTAATTTATTAAAAGGCTTATTTTGTTTTTATGTTTTTATATTATGTTACCTTTATGTTATGTTATTCATAAAATTTTACCTGTGATTGCGCCCGCAATGTCAAATAAAAAAAACTAAACGTTGTACGGATCCCCTCAATAAACCAATTATCCAATACAAAAATAATTTTCCAATTTGGATCAGTACTTGCTGAGGTCAGCGCGTTCAACTAAACAAATTCTTCGGCTTTATTATATAAGTAAAAATATAATGATAAAATAAATAATTTTTTACAGAACCAGACCCATAGACAGATTTTCATTATATACAGGGTGGAAGAGGCAGCGCTCCTTTTACTGAAACTGCATATACGGTAAAATATTGCAAATCCAGAGCTAAATTAATCGAGGTTACCTCAGCAGCTTAGACGTAGGATTTTTTTTTCATTTCACGATTTGTATCCAAGCCTTTATTTCGTGTGACGCACACATACACATACTATAATACTACAAAAATACTAATAAGCGTTGCCTCTCTTCTACTTTTTATTCATACAAGACATAACCGAACGAGAAAGAACAATATTTCTCGTTCATTGTCACGCAATTACCTATTTACTAAAATAAATCTAAACAACGTTCAAAGCTCTTATTAAAATTGTTTAATAAAATCCTACGTTCTTTTTTTTTATAATACTTTATTATTAGAAAGAAAGAGAGAGAAATTATAAATATATAAATAAGAAATTATAAATATATAAAAAAAATATATAAATAAAAGAAATTATTTAGAAATAATGCATGTTTATTAAACCACCCACAAAATTATATTCATAATTTTTAACACACAAAATGATATTAAACTACGATAGATAGGTACTTACATTTAACATTAGTTGTACATCGTCGTCGTAGCATTTTCCTTTTACTACCACTAATATTTTTATCAATTAAAAACTCATTTTATTAATTATTTTAATATCAAATCATGCGTAAAAAGTATAATCTACAGTTATTATGTTATATTAAGCAATCATTCGTGCGCAATGCACTGGCACGAAACATAAAGAGGGCTAACTTTTGAATGACGTAGCTGAATACCATTTTCCGCCATGTTGTATTTTAAAATTTTAAAATTTCGACTATTGACAACTTGAATTATTTAATATCTCTGTTTATAACATTGTATTAAAGGATAAATTATTGTATGTAACTATTGCATCTTTATTTATAGCTAATATGTGCAAAAAGACAATAAAAAATTACTGATTTGACTTTTAATAGTAACTTTTTAAGTAATGACTAGTGTCAACAGATTCCAAATGAATAATTTATTATTTTTGCTTGTATTTATTCATAATAATTTTATAATTAATTTATTAGTCTTTTAAATTCAGATAAAATGCAAAAATAATATACTTGTTGTGAATTATTATATTTAAAAGTTTTTGCAATTGCCACACTGACGGCTGATCACTTGCAACACTGACAACTTTGTCAACGTTGTTGGCAACGTTGATGACAACGTTGATGTCAAAAGATTTAAAGTTATTGATGTTTGTATTTTGCTCTTTTATCGGTTAACTTATTTTGTTCTGACTCTAGTGTGTTATTCGGACTTTAATAGTGCTGTTTCTCTCATTACTTGGCTATCCTATCTACTTGATTGACACCGACTTCGGTTTAAGAACTGCTACGTACTATTAAGATATTTAGCCATAACTCGCAAAATTTAAGATATTAGAGTGAACAAAATTTACATCTAAGTCGAGAAGCTAATCATCAATACAGATTTGCTGTCAATGTATGGGCTGGAATTTATCGAAATGAAATATTAGAGCCAGTTTTTATTGACGGCAATTTAAATACTACGAAATTTATAGAACTCATACGCGGCCCCGTAACAGAATATACTCTAGACGTACATCATAAGATATGGTTTCAGTTAGATGGAACACCCGCACACTCTGGAGTGTTTGCTAGAAACAAGCTCGCGAGCATATTTGGAGATCAATGGATCGGAAGGTATGGACCTCGGCGGTGGCCTGCCCGTTACCCGGACCTCAGGCCGCTTAATTTTTTTGTGGGGGCTTTTTTATAAAAATGAAGTTTATGCGACAGAAGTCCATACAGAAGACGAGCTCCGCCAAAGAATTGCGCATGCTTTTGATAAAATTAAAGACTTAGCCGCGCAGGGAGATCTACTGAGTAAAGTAAGACATAATATGTTACGCAGATGCAATTTATGTATTCATAAGCAACAGGGTCACTTAGAAAATTTAAAAGCATAGCAAATAATAAGTGGACAGAAATAATATGATAAAAGTGTGTGTAAAGTGTATTCCTAAGAGTAGTAGTTCAACCAAAAATTTCACCACAATCCGAAATCGAATCTTGGACCTCCATAAAATGAAGCCTCTATAAAATATTTTGAATTACAAAATTTTCATTTTAACACACATATAACACAAGTTGGCACGTGTACGAACATAATGAATAGCATTACAGCTGGCTCCCCACGGCACGATGATTTACAATAACCGTATATAGTCGTAGTTTGCAGCATAGCCTTATTTTTGAGAGATTTATACTTTATATGCTTACGCTAACTACTGCTGAACGGAACAAAATATTTTTGAAATTAATAAAATGAGAGAATTCTTCTTCAAATTTCCTGATGGGGTTAGTTGAAGGCGTTGGCGTTAAAATGTGGCAATAGAACTGTACTTTGAATGTAAGTGTATTTTGAATATCTTTTTTTTTATAGAAAAGACAAGGCAAACGAGGCCAGTCGTGGCGCAGGGGCACAAAGTGTGACTGTAAATCGACTGGTTGTGGATTCGATTCCCACTGGAGGAGATGAAATATTTACTTAATTTTATATTTCCAATTTCTTCACTCTGGTGTCCAGGCAAAGCGCGACGTTGAGTTCTGTCACTCAACACGCAATGCCTCCAGAATTTGGCAGAAAGTGGGGAACAGAGTGTCTTAACAAGCAAGACACTCCTTTGGTACCCGTTCAAAATGGAGAATATTTTATATTTATTCCTTCGGTTTTTAGACTGTAAGATATAAATTATCGGCATTTGCACACATGTTTTAGAGACATTTATAGCACGATACTAATGCACGGTGATATGTCATAAATCCTGTATTCAGATTAAGCTCTGCACGATCCATCATTATGAGAATTGAAAATGCAAAGCTTCCTGTCACTATATATCTCTACTTCATGCTGGCTATCATGTTTATTACAGTGTAAAAGGTATGCTAGTTAATGACTTTGGTCTTTACTATCCACTTCCTGGATATGGAAAGTAGGGAAGCGGAATTAAACGCCGCGTTTTCTATAATATATAGTGTTATGTGCATTATTATTACAAAACTGAAAAAAATGTCAAATTTTCGTCCATCGTTTTCCATTCAAATTCAAGACATTGTAATTTGAGAGGCGCAACTAAACGCCCACCACTAGTAACCGAGGAAACGATGTTGTGTAGTGTGTTCCTACAGAAAAAAATAATATAAAATTAAATACAAAAAACAAAAAAGAAGAAGAATCTTCAAAAAAATTATTGAGTTTCCTTAAAAGATTTCAACTTTAGAGAGCTGAATGAACGATTTCCTTTGGATCGGATATCTAAGTTTAATTAAGATTTGGCCTGGAGTCCGAGGGAAAGTGCCTCAGATTTATGAAAACTTTTTACCGATAAAGGCTCAAGCAATTTCACAAATCTCCTGTATTCGTATTATTTTCGGAATGTAATAAAATTGAGTTAATTTTAACTGTTTTGTAATTTGAAGTTGAAGTGGCTCTGTATCTATTGTTAGATGATTGTGAGTTTAATATAAAATGAATAATTTTAAAGGATAAGGATAAAGGCAGTAGGGATTTAACGTTTCAATATACTCTATTTCACACAAGCTGCTCAATTTTTGGACATTGCGTGATGGGAGGTGAGACTTAACGCCGCATTTTATCTTATTATCAGAGCAAGTGTCAGGCCATGACGTTTAGGATCTAATTAATAATTTGTATCTTAAAATCACTATCACATCACAGAGACGTGAAGAAATGGCTTTCCGTCCAGACAACTCTAAACCCTAATAAATTACGAGCATCTTTGAACTTAATAGGAACAAATACCACAATCTCTTCGTTTTCGACATCCTTTTTGCCTAGTTACTGCCAAAATCCGTATTCCCTGATAGAACCTAAAGCTATACATGTATATATTCGTTTAAATTTCATGTACGGGGTACAGACTACTAGAAATTCAGACACATACAGACTACTAAAAATTAAACCAAATCAGTTTCACGCTGTATCCCGCACACAGCAGGGCTGGGTGGTTAGGAAACCTAGTGTTAAGACACTCTGCTCCTCACTTTCCGCCGAGATCTGGAGGCATTGCGTGTTGAGTGGTGGAACTTAATGCCGCGCTTTGCCACGACACCAGAGTGTATAAATGAAACTATACATGTAAATAAATATTTAATTTCTTTGAGTGGGGATCGAACCCACAACTAGGCGATTTTACAATCACACTTTGTGCCCCCGCGCTAAGACTGGCCTCAACAGCCTACTACAGCCTACTACATCTTCGGTAACACTTTATTAAGCATTCTGATATACCTAAAAAGGAAAATATAAAGCTCTCACAAAGATATGTGCGTAAATAATTTAAACATATTCGTACTACGCGTGTCAGTGCTTACTTAGATTTATTCATCATTTGCTTTTACGTGAACTTGGTTAATGTATTTGGTTCTTGGTATTTCTAGATGGTAATGGATTGAAATCTATTTCTATATTAAGATTATAAAGCTTAGAAGTTTGTTTGGGTGAGCACGCTTATCTCAGGAACTACTAGTTCGATTTTGAAAAAAAAATAGGAAGTCTATTTATCGAGGATTGCTATGTATTAAAACGCGTTCCTCTATAGAAAAGCAATCGAGGAAAAGACTGAGGCCAACGTGGCGAAGGGGTGCAAGCATGTGATTGTAAACGTGACCGTTGTGGGTTCAATTCTAACTCGGACAAATGAAATATTATATTGCCTTATACGTCACGGCGTTAAATGCCGCATTTCAATATGTAAAGCCTCAAGAATTCGGTGGAAAGTGGGTAACAGAAGGTCTCTTAATTGAAGTGGAGTAGCATAATACCAGGTTCCCAGGTTCCCCCTGTCCACTTATATGTGTGTGGTAAGTGATAGAACTGAAAATGTATCATATACACTTTCAGCGACGTTAATTGCTACGATGTATTCAGTTAGAATGTGTCATATATCAAACACAAGTTTTGGCTGTTTCCAATTTCACACGACAACAATTCCATAGCTAATAGTATATTGACTATAATAAAAGTTACTTTTCAGAGATCAATTCCTTAAACTTAAACTAATATATATAATAAGCACAGATTTTTTTACTTATAACTTATTCAAAAGTAAAATGTTTCGAGAAATGCTTCAGAAACTGTCCGACCTCCTTCAAAATATATACATTATGAATAACTAAAACGCTGAGATTCGTAGTAAATGTATTCTGAATATATAAATTCGTAATGTGCTTAGAATACCTTGATATTTAGATCTTGGGCTTAAAAGTGTACCGTAATGTAATTTTCCAGTTCCTTAATTTTATTTTATTATTTTGTGTTTTTTATGTAGCTTTACGCTGTGTTTCGCAAATTGCAGGATAGGCAGAGGGAACCTGGGAACCTAGTAGTTAGACACTCCATTCTTATTAAGATGCTTCTGTTCCCCAATTTCCGCCAAATTTTTCAAGCATTGAGTGGCGGAAGTTACCACACCGAAGAAAATGAAAATATTAAATATTTGATTTTCTCGAGTGGCAACAAACCCACAACCGTTTACGCCTGTAATCCTGCGCCTACGTTTTTAAATCCGCAACAGGCCTTAACTTTATGTACTTATAATTTTTACAATATAGACATATCATTTTGTTATATGGATAGTGGAATAGCATCTGACTCTACATATTTTTGAATTTAAATTTTCAGTTTATTTGTTATTTCTTACTTCACGTTGGATCCCTCACATAGCAGGGTAGGTAAAGAGAGCTTAAAAACGTAGGATTAAGATTTGTTCTTATTAAGAAAATTCCGTTTCCCACTTTCTGCCGAATGGAACCCACAAACTGTCACGTTTACAGTCGCACCCTTGTGCCACTGCGGCGTTATTGTGCTCAAACTCAATTTAGGGGAATGGTTTTATTTAAAATTCATTAATTTATTCTTTCTTTCCACTCTGGCAACGAAGCGTGACATTGAGTTCCGTCACTCAACACACAATATCTCCAAAATTGGGCTTTGCAAAGGGAACGAAGTATCTAGACCAGTGATTCTCAACCACTGTGCCGCGGCACTTTTGTGTGCCGCCAAATTTCAAAAGTGTGCCGCCAAATTTTGCAAATATATAATAATGTTAATATAATTAAATTATATCATTTAAAAAGAAAAATATTTTTAACATGAATATATATTTAAATCCACAAAAAAATAAATTCGTATATTTAAAATTTTTGTCATAAACTATTTATGCACTGTGTTGTAGAAAATTATTTCTTTTTGTGTGCCGCCAAATTTTCTTTGTGTGCCGCCAAATTNATGAGTGGGTCCCAGGTGGTAGAAAGCTTCCAGCCATCCTCTCTATTGAAATTAGGATATTTTTGTATTTCAATAGCCTCGCGGATCATTCTAGGAATGTATCTGTTTTCCTTAGCGAGGATTTGGGGTTTATCAAACCTAATGTAGTGGCTGGGTTTATCCACAGTATGCTCACACACAGCTGACTTCGATACATGCCCATTCTTGATGTCAGAGATGTGTTCCTTCACCCTAACACCGATGCTTCTCTTTGTTTGACCGATGTATGATAAGCCACAGTCACAGTCTAGTTTGTATACACCTGCACTCTGTAAAGGAATATTACTTTTTACTGGTCTCAAGAATTGGCTCACTTTCTTGTTAGGCTTGAATATGGTTTTTATGGAAGCTTCCATTCCAATTTAAAATCGTTAAATATGTGCCGCAACAAAAAAAAGGAAGAGAGAATCACTGATCTAGACATTAACCTAGTGTCCCCCTGCTTACCCTGATATATGGGAATAAGCTGTTGCTGCTGTTAAGCTGTTTGCCTGATTAAGCCTAGAAAATAGCTATTTCATAAATAGATAACTAATTTGCTCTCATAATAGATTTTAGGCCAGCCGTGGCGCAGTGGCGCAAGTGTGCCACTGTATACACGACATAACGATACGATCTAACTCACAATCGAGTTCGATTTCCACTCGACGAAATAAAATATTTCATATTTTAATTACTTTCCGGAATCGAATTTACAACCGTTCCATTCACAGTGAGACGGTCTGCCACTGAACCACAATGCCCTCAAACTTAACAGAAAATTAAACTTAACCTCAAACTTAACCTCAAACTTAACCTCAAACTTAACAAAACAATAACAGAAAATTAAACTACAATTTGTGTTTATTCAAATAATTTCTGCCTACTTCAGTATTGTGGATCAGTTGGAGACATTTATATAAAAAGTTCCCTCACAAATTTTAACCAAGACCGCCTCTCAAAGCCTCTCAACGAGTTTATTACTCGAGCTAGAATAATAAACAGTTTATAATTACTTTAGCTATATGATTGACAGTTTCGAACAGAAATTAAATTTTGAGGCCCCAAATTATATTTTGGTCGGACTCTTTAGTTGTGCTTTCAAACTAACTCGAGAAGAAATCTTTTATGTTACGATTTTCAAGACGCAAGTCTTCAAGAATTTAGCGGAAAGTGGGGAATGGATATTTGTCTTAATGAGGAACGGAGTTTCTTATGGTTCCCTAGTTCCCTCTGCCTAACCTACTCTGTGCGAGATACAGGGTGAAGTTAGAAAAAATATAGAGTACACAAAGATATTACAATTTTTTTAAAAAAATAATACGGCTCTATGTATTTAGAAACGTAGCTACAGTGGCAGCATTAGTTTACGATGAAATAAATAATTATTATATTCTTGATATTGAATTCCTCTAATGATAAAGTTTATCTAATATGTACAATTAATTTATCGGCTTGTTTACACAAATTAAAAACGAGAGGTAAATACTTCAGCTTCACGCTGTATCCCGCACACAGCAGGGTAGGCAGAGGGAATCTAGTGTTAAGACACTCCGTTCCCCGAATTCTGGAGGCATTGCGTGTTGAGTGGCAGAACTCAATGCCGCGCTTAGTCTCGACACAAGAGGGAAGAAATGGAAATATAAATTTAAGTAAATATTTCATCTCCTCGAGTGGGGATCGAACCCACAACCAGTCGGTTTTACAGTCACACCTCATGCCGCTGCGACACGACTGACCTCAAATACTTTATTAGTGTGTATTTTAATATTATCGAATATCGAATATGCAGAGAAAATAACTCTTTATATGCCTCAAGCAATTTGAAACAGAAAAGTAAATGAACTAAAACCACCATTCAACACGCAACGTTATTATATACGGGATAAAGCGTGAAACTATATTTTTTAATTAATGGTATACATTAAAATAAAATTTAAATTACTAGGTAAACTTTGAATAAAAAGCATCAGAGGTCTATTACTGGTATAAAAGTTACACTTTCAAACAGTTGGACGAGTCCGTGAGTATCGTGTTTCCTTGATTAAGGATAAACTTAGTTTTTTATTTACGTAGAAGATAATATTGATATTGGAAATGAATAAATGTTTTAATAATATTTACTTAGTTAATGAGTTATTTTAAATTTAACTTCATGAGTTTTACTCATTTAAAGAAGATTTAGAGAAACTGGTATTCAGATACTTTTTTTAGCTTCTATAGCAGGTACGCAGAGGGAACACTCCGTTCTCACTAAGACATTTTGATTTTCCAATTTCCGCCGAATTCTGGAAGTACTGCGAGTTGAGTAGCAGAACTCAACGCCGCGATCTGTCTCGTTATGAAAGCTTAGAAATAAAAATATTAAGTATTTCAATTTCCTCGAATGTGAATCGAACTCACAACCTGTCGCGCTTAAAGTTGCCCATGCGCCTCGACTGGCCTCAGCGCAGTAAATCACTTTTCAATTATAAATCCAGATTACTACAAGTTGTTTCTAAGTTCTGATGATGAAACTAAACCTAAATCCAATCCATTCTCGTGAAGATCTCGGTCAAGATGTTGACTATATTGAGAGAAGCAATGTTTGTTTCTCTATAGTTTGTTTGGATGGTACTGTTTCATACATCCTAAGCATCGAACACTATAAGGAATACCCCGAAGACAATATAAATTAAAAATTAAAAAAAATAGCTTCACGCTGTATCCCGCACACAGCAGGGTAGGCAGAGGGAACCTAGTGTTAAGACACTCCGTTCCCCACTTTCTGCCGAATTCTGGAGGCATTGCGTGTTGAGTGGCAGAACTCAACGCCGCGCTTAACCTCGACACCAGAGCGAAGAAATGGAAATATAAATTTAAGTAAATATTTCATCTCTTCGAGTGGGGATCGAACCCACAACCAGTCGGTTTTGCAGTCACACCTCGTGCCGCTGCACCACGACCGGCCTCAAATATAAGTGCTATAAATAAATAATAAAAAATAAAAAAGTAATATAAATGTTATAAAATGTTATGTATACAATATAAATGTTCAATTTAATCTATTGACACTTATTTAGAAAACGTATAAAAATTTAAACGTAGCGGGACTCGAACCCGCGCCTCCTGGAGCCATACGTTCTTAAAAACAAGAACGTATGGCTCAGTGGTCAGAGTGCCTGGTCGGTTTCCAGGAGGCGCGGGTTCGAGTACCGCTACGTTCAGTTCGTTCGTATTTTTCTTTCCTAAGTGTGGATTAACACTTCAAAAATGTTAAAAATATTTAATCTATTGATAACAATTAAATCCTTAACCCACGATCCTGTGTAACACCAGAGGAGCTACGGGTGCGTTACTTTAAGGTGGCGACCTTTGTATTTAAATCACTTGGTAATTAATTAGATATTTTTATTTTTCAGCTAAAGTAAGCACAGAGAACCTAGTGTCAAAACAGTCCACTCTCCACTTTCTGCCCATTTTTTTAAACATAACTTTCGTCGCATTTACAATCTTACTGCATCACGACCCACTTAAATCACAATTCAACTAAATGAATCCCACGCGTCACGACTGGCTTTAAAGTATGGAATTATGATCTCCGTCATTAAACTATTCAATTTAATATCTATAAAATATATAAACTGTAGAAATTGTCAGCGTTTATAAAAAATGATGTAGTTACAAAGAAATGCATTAAATTGTATAATATGATGCATTATGAAGCTGATCCGATGATGGAGCCAGGACCTGGACAGTGGAACTCACCTAGAAGAAGAACCTAGAAATTTACTAGAAAACCACTTGTATTTAGGCCCATATAATTAATAGCTCCGGTCACATTCAACATTCTATAACCACTTGTAGCAGTTACTGTAGAAAATCATGATTTTGTTTTTTTTTATTTTCCACTTACATATTATTCTACATATTCCACTAGTGATTTGTAAATTTTCAAAATAAAAAAAACATCAAATGAACTTCACGCTCTATCCCGCATACCCAGGGTATGCAGAGGGAACCAATTATTAAGACACTCCGTTCCCCACTATCCTAATCATCAACTAAAGATCATAAATATTTCATTACCTCGAGTGGGGATCGAACCCACAACCAGATGCACTCTGTGCCCCTGCGCCACGACTGGCCTCTCTCTAACTCACTTATTGTAAATTTTCCACGTCATATAATTGTTTTGTTAGTATTATCACACAAAAGAGTGTGATAGCATTCATCTGCCAGCAAATTGTGAGGGTGGTCGGACAACAAACGCTTTGTAGCGCGTTACATTGTCAAATATATGAGAGCTTAATGTCTTTTGGGGGTTTTCATTTTGAATTCGAACTTAAATACCGTGTGAGTTAATAGCTGGGTACTTTTTGTTGTTGTTGTTGTTGTGATTACCACTTTTTGTTGGTACATTACGTTCTTTTTGAAATAGTAAGTATATATAGAGTACTTTCTTATTGAAATAGTAAAGGCAGGGTAATGAGAAATGAACAAAATATTTGTTTATTTTGGTTTTTGGTTGATTTTTATTTATTTACTTGAGGATTGTATTTTTTTTATTTAAAGTATCCAGCATATAGCGGAGAAGATATAGAGAACAATTTATGTAAAGACACTCCGTTCTCCTGGTAAAACTTAATGCCGCATTTCCGCTAGTCTTAGGAAAGCAAAGAAATAAAAATAATTTAAATATATATAATAATCCCCCCTAGTGGGGATCAAACCCACAGCTCCAATGCTTACAGTCAGACGCTGCTCTTCGTTACGATAGCCTGCAATACAAATATTTTATTAGCTCCACGCTGAATTACGCACATAGCAGTCAAAGGGAACTTGAGAACCCAGTGTTAAGAAAATTCATTCTCATTAAGACACTTCCGTACCTCACTTTATGCGGAATTCTGGAGGGACTGCGTATTAAGTGGGGAAACTCAACGTCACATTTTACCTCGTTACCACAGCGAGGGAATTAATCTGTTAAATATTACATTTTGCCAAGTGGAAATCGAACCCACAATCTTTCGCAGTAACAGTCGCACGTTTGTGTCCCTGCGATATGCCTTGCTTCACAAATAATATTTTGAGTTATTTCTATTAACCAGTGCTAATTTGGGTAATTAGCGTCCCCATTTGACAAGCAATTTTTGTAAACAAACGTAAAGTGCCGTACGATATGTGTTGATGCAAAGTTTTCTACTTTCTGGAAACAAGTGATAAAGTAGCTTTACGTCTTTACCCGCATAGCAGGGCAGATAATAGGGACGTAGTGTTAAAGCACTTCGTTCCTCAGGCACGAAAATGACGCCACAACGGCCTCACCACACATACGATAACAAAATTATTAAAATATTTTTTTAATTTCACTTTATTTATTAACATTTCACACTTAGGTAAAAATACTTTTTTCATACATTTGATCGCAGCGACACTTGAAACCGCGCCTTCCTTGAAACTCCCACAGACATGCACATGGGTTCCAATCCCACTAGTTCCAAAATTTCATAAAATTTCATAAGTATATTTTCACAAAAAATAAAATGAAAATGAAACACCACTGTAACTTACACCATACGCTAGACACTATGCGATTCAAACTGTCATCATACGTCTGTTTACTATTAATCATGGTATAATACGTCAATTTGACGGATGACGCCTCTAGAGAGGTGCCAGTAGCAAGTGTGTGAACGTCCAAATGAATTACTTCGGCAAAGTGTAATAGATACTGACGTAAATGACAGTTATTAGCTTTACGTTTAGGTACTAATCATTTAACCCATTTTCTTTTATATGTTTCCCCCGGAATATAAATATTTTTAAAAGATCTTTATTTGAACTATTTTATATTGATAAGTTTGGTAAAAATAAACACATACATTTTTTTTTAGATTTTTACTGTATCTAAAATTACTTTTTTTAGTACCAAGACTTAGAAGTACCGTCAGGAACTTTATGGTATCATATTGCAAGGACCTTGATAGAACATACAAAAGTTATGAGATCAACTAATTATCATGTTTAAAATAAAATAAAAATATAAATAAATAAAATAAATCAGCTTTACGGTGTATTCCGCACACAGCAGGGTAGGCAGAGGGTTGAGTCCAGTCGTGGTGCAGCGGCACGAGGTGTGACTGTAAAACAGAATGGTGGTGGGTTCGATTCCCCCACTAGAGGAGACGAAATATTTGCTTAAATTTATATTTCCATTTCTTTTGGTGTCGAGGTTAAGCGCGGCCTTGAGTTCTGCCACTCAACACGCAATGCCTCCAGAATTCGGCAGAAAGTGGGGAACGAAGTGTCTTAACACTAGGTTCCCTCTGCCTACCCTGCTGTGTGCGGGATACACCGTGAAGCTGAAAAAAAAATCTTCTCCTCGAGTGGGAACCGAACCCACAACCAGTCGGTTTTACAGTCACACTTTGTGCGCCACGACTGGCCTAAAATATAAATTTCTTAATCAAGGATAGACTTAATCATATTCAAGAAAACATTCTATCTCATACCTCCGTGAATTGTGTATAGGTGACTCAGAACACATTATAACTTACTGTTCAAATTACTCGACGATTTTTAGCAGGAATTCAAAAAAAGGACTTTAAAGAACTTTTAGGAGAAAAAAAGGAGGTGGTACTCAAAATTACCGTGAGGAGGGCAAGGCTTAAATAATTTCAGGTATTTTTTTTTGCTTGACTACGAGATATATCGGACCGCTCTACAGGGACAGATTATCTAGTTTCGAAATAAAATAATTTTTGATAATAAAAGTTAATATAGTGATAAATAATACTGAACGAATAATGTATGCTATATGCTAATAGGTGCACTCCAAAGGCACTGCCTTACAATATTAGTACCGGGAGTGTAAAGGCTTGTCATAGTGTACGGCGTATTGAGTGGTGAAACTTTATCACAACTTGTTTTGTTACCAAAGTGAAAAATCTAAAACAATCTATTCCTCCAAGTGGGCATCGAAGCCATAAGCGTCACGTTTACAGTCACACGCCGTACCACTGCGCCACTACGGCCTTTACTAGGTTCTTTTTGATAAATTTGTAAAAAACTCTATATAATATAATAGTAGAAATATAAAAGAAAGCTGAGGCCAGTCTTGGCGCAGGGGCACAAAGTGTGACTGTAAAACCGACTGGTTATGGGTTCGATCTCCATTCGAGGAGATAAAATATTCTCTTAATTTATATTTCCATTTCTTTGCTCTTGTGTCGAAGACAAGCGCGACGTTGAGTTCTGCCACTCAACACTCAATGCCTCTAAAATTCGGCAGAAAGTGGGGACGGAGTGTCTTAACACTAGGTTCCCTCTGCCTACCCTGCTGTGTGCGGTATACAGCGTGAAGCTGATTTATTTATTGTTTTATATAAAAGAAAATTAAATTACATTTGAAAATGATTACTTACATTACAATTTCATTTTGATCCATGCGACACGACAGCTATTGCTATAAAATATTTTATTGCCTCTCAAACATTCGCTTATTATTGGATACTAGATACAACTTTTATAAAAGTAAAATTGTATTTTTGATGTCATAGTATAGGTAAGTACGTTTTAAGTATTTATAAGTAGCCTTTCGGGCATAAGACGAAAAGACCAATTATTTCTTTTTTCTAACTAAAATATTAAAAAAAACTCCGTTCTCCACTTCCTCGGATTTTATACGTCGTAGTCGTATATTGTCGAAGACGAAACTTAACAAGATTACTACTACGTATTTTTTTTTATACATTTTCTTAAAATCATATTTGCTTATATATGATGATTTGATATTATACTAACAAATGTTAATTAATGCTCACTACATAACATAAGATAAAATTTAAAAAAATCAGCTTCACGCTGTATCCCGCACACTGCAGGGTAGGCAGAGGGAACCTAGTGTTAAGACACTCCGTTTCCCACTTTCTGCCGAATTCGAGAGGCATTGCGTGTTGAGTGGTAGAACTCAACGCCGCGCTTTGCCTCGACACCAGAACGAAGAAATGGAAATATAAATTTTAAGTAAATATTTCATCTCCTCGAGTGGGGCATCGAACCCACAACCAGTCGGTTTTACAGTCACACTTCGTGTCGCTGCGCCACTGGTACATAATATATTATGTTTTTTTTTATTTATAAAAAATTTGAGCAATAGCGTTTTGTTTACGCCACTTCAAGAAATCTCAAGCGTCAAATAAAAGTTTTAAATGTAGAAAAGTTGAGATTTGGGTCGTGTATGATTTAAGCTAGCAGCATTGTTGGAGCCACAATACTGTCTTCCACACATTTATATTAAAATACACAACTGGAAACCTGTAATATTTGTGGAAGTTTAAATATACGGCCTAATACGGCCATTTTTTTGTAGTACTCGTACATCTAGATTAAGCAGGAAATTAATGAAAAATATTTTTAATTTGAAACTGACTTCTTTTTTCAAAAAGGGAAGTGGAGTTGCTATTTTCGAAAAGCATATTTTTTTGTTTGCTCGGTTTATGAGTAATTTATTGAACAATTTTAATTTTATTATTTCACGTGAAAGACTGCAGTTTCCCAATGGATACATTACCGCCAAGTTATTGATGACGCTTAAAGATATTTTAATAACAGTAAAAATAAAAAAAATATATTAAGTGCGTGTATTAATGGATATGCCATCATGGCACAGTGGGACGACTTCGGACTTCTTCGCTCTGGTGTTGAGGTTAAGCGCGGCGTTAAGTTCTGCCACTTAACACGCAATGCCTCCAGAATTCGGCAGAAAGTGGGGAACGGGAGTGTCTTAACACTAGGTTCCCTCTTCCTACCCTGCTGTGTGCGGGATACAGCGTGAAGCTGATTTTTTTTTTGATTATTGATTTAATTAGCAGAATTGATTGACAACTATAATGACTTTTAATATGATTTTTTTATTACTTTAATCTGTAATATTCTAATATGATTTTTTCACGACAATATCATAATTTCTATAAGTATTTTTGATTGTTTCGAACTAAAAAATATGACCAATGTTGATATTTGATATTCATAAAATATACATAAAGCTAATTATTTATTATATGTATATATTTTTGTAACATTACGTTGTTTTTACCTATGTTATGTTTTTAAAAGCTCTGTTAAATGTGATGATGTCACTTAATAATTTAATGTACTGCTTCAGAAACAGCCTTAAATGTTAAATTATTGATTTGGGTAAGGATTCATAATATTCTTTGTATAATAACTGTAATGTTTGCATATTAACTTCTGTACAGTTTTTAAATTAGTTACATATATTATTAGCTAAATGAACAATTGGTAAATATGTAGTTATTACAGAGTAAACGTAAAAAGGATGTTTTTAGGCATTTTTATATAGATTTATTTTAAACGAACGAATGAACCAAAAAATCTATGTAGTTGCTTGATATCTCTTTGAAGATCAAATCGTTCTTTATCTCTGTGTTGTCTGTTCTTTATTTTTGCTTTCTATTATTATTTTTAAGTGTCCCTATATCCATTTCAGTCAAAATTACTAAATGTACAGACAAAATATTTTTACTGCCTTATTATATATAGAGATTATAACAATTACAAAGTCTACCATCATTTCAAAATTTAACTGAAATATAATATGCAAATATGTAATCTTAAATATAAATACTATAAGTTATTGGAAATGTAATTTCAATAAGGTTGAATGGAGACCGCCTATCAATCACGTTAGTGGACATTCAGATGGATAGATCAATCTTGCAGTGTCAATGTTATTTAAATTTTAAGGACAAATTATTAATAATGAGGCCACGTCACGCAGGGGCACAAAGTGTGACTGTGAACGCGACAGGCTATGGGTTCGATTCCCATTCGAGGAAATTAAATTTTTAATATTTTCATTTCTTCGCTCTGGTGTCGAGACAATAGCGAGGCGTTGAGTTCCGCCACTCAACCCACAATACCTTCAGAATTCTTCTGAAAATGGAGAACGGAATGTTTTGACACTAGATCTTTTTTTTTATTTGCTATGCACCACTGACTTCTGTCATCCGTGCCTTTATTGTTCCTGCGTTTTGCTTGTTAAAGCATAAATATTAGTCGGTCAATATTTTGAATGTTCTGCACTCCTTCACTCTCTCTGCCTACCCTGCTGTGTGCGTACTCTACGCGATATACTGATCGAAACTCAATTATCCACTCAGCTTCTTTTCTCTACGTCCAGCCTGCCCTGCTATGTGCATAAAACATGAAACTATAAAAAAATATTAAAAAATTAACTTCAATTAAGACCACCACACAGAAAAAAATCTTTATTTCCATAATAAATATATGGTGTGGTCATACTTAGTAACTAGTCGCACTGGACTGAGCATTGAACTACTATACCACACAGTGTTTCCAATAGAAACGGACTGACGCAGGTAAATATATTGTTATACAACTATTCTATATACATATGTATACTTAACTCCTATATTCATAAGTATATCTAAATAAAAGTGCCAACTATTTGAGGCCATCGTGGCGTAGGGGCACAAGGATGTGACTGACGCGACGGTTGTGGGTTCGATCGCCACTTGAGGGAATAAAATATTTTCTTACATTTATATTTTCATTTCTTCGCTCTGGTGTCGAGGAAAAGTGCGGTGCTGTGTTCTCAATACGCATTACCTCCAGAACTCGGCGGAAAGTGGGGAACGGTGTGTCTTAACACCAGGTTCCTTCTGCCTATCCTGCTCTGTGTGGGATTCAGCGTGAAACTGATTTAATTTTGATTTTAACTTCATAATTTTAAATATTTTGTATTGATTATGACATGTTTAATACTTACTCGAACGAAACGAGGCGCACATTGAAATAAAAGTAAAAAAAAAAAACATCCAATCAGGCGATAATAGTTGCGATATGGAATATTTATTTGGAAAGAATAAACATTGCTATGTTTATGTTCAAATTAAGGTCATCGGCTAGCATTCAACCGTAGATTCAAATACATTCAATCACAAAATTTAAAATATTTTGGAAGAAATGTTATGGAATTAAGTACGTTAAAACACTAATGAATAAAGAGAAGAGGAACCTGCGAATTGAGAATTCTGTATTATTAAATTTATATGTAAAAACCACTTAATTTATTTGTTCCTAACGCTGCATTTTTCCTAGATTAATATGGATTGAATTTTAATTCAACGATCGTATAGTGATTATTTAGAAAACGTATGAAAATTTGAACGTAGCGGGACTCAAACCCGTGCCCCCTGGAAACTGGTGAGATCGTATAGTGGTTACTCACTCTTAGTATATAATTGAACTGACTATACTCTTTTAACTTAATGTTTATTTAACTTTTTATTTTAACTTTGTATTCCTTAAAGGAAGACTTCTTTCTTTTATCTGACCTTTGTCCAATATAATTTATACTGTGTTCTCGAAGATCAAACGTGGTCTTCCTCTGCCTCTCTTGCTAGTAACTATTGCTTCAAAAATGTTTCGCAATTAAATTCGTATTTTAAGGCCGTCGTAGCGTAGGGGAACAAGTAACGCGACGGCTATGGGTTCGATCCTAACTCGGGGTAATGATTATTAATATTTTGATTTTTTCGCTCTTGCACCAATGCAAAAGCCGAGGTCAAAGAAAAAAGGGTCTAGTAACTCGACAAACAACGCCTCTAAAAATTCTATGGGAAGTGGAGAACGGAGTGTGTTAACACTAGGTTCCCTCTGCCTACCTTGCTGTGTTTAGGACGCAGCGTGAAAACGATTTATTTGATTTATTTGTTGTTTGATAACATAATAAAGCAAATGAATAGAAATAAACAGAGTAAATCCTCGAAAGCCTCACACGTACGTTATTGTCTCTGGATTAGACACTATCAGTTTGTGTTAATTCCCATTCCAATAGATTATATGGGAGTGTAAAAATAGCGATAGTCGCTAACCGGTTTTTTTATTAGATACTCCTGCATCTATTTATTAAAAGCCTCTTTAATAAATATAAAGTTTTAAATAAACCGGCAAAATGCAAACTTAAAAGGTTTCCCTCTTTTCCTGATTCCTAAAATTAACAGATTTCACGCTATATCCTGCATATGGCAAGATCTGTAGCCCGCATAGGCAGATGGAACATAATATTAAGACAGTCCGTACTTTACTTTTCCCTCAATTTCGAAACAAAATTGAATAATTGCGTGTTGTTGTCACAATTGGTCTACTAAAAAAAATATTTTCATTTCTCCGCATTGGTTCCCCGGTACTACTACCATGACTTCTACACATATTTATGTAAAAAATCCTAAAATGACATTTACAAGTTTCAGGGGAAGTACCCTTTATACCAATCATTGTTATCACACCGCGCGTGTGTTGTAAAACGTGTGTAAATCATAACTTGAGTTGCGTCGTAAAACATAACAACGCGTCGGTGTAACGACAATATATTATAGCTTGGACTTATTCAAACGTGAGCCTTTTAAATGTTGTACCTTTTCAGATGTGAAGCATTTTTTTTTATTAATTTTACAGCAGCTTCACGTTTTTTCCCGCTTAGTAGGGCAGACAGAGAAAACCAAGTATTAAGACACTCCGTTCTCCTCGATTTACCAGCCATTGCATATTTAGTAGCGAGACTCGACTAGATTAAATAAAAATAAATTAAATGTAGAAATCAAAACTGCAACTGTCGCGTTAACAGTCAAACGCTGGTCTACTGCGCCTCGATTATGATTTTCGGATGAAAGCGATAATTATTTAATTTCTAATTCTAATAGTTTTACTGAAAACTTTTTGTTTTGACAAATCTGTGCATTTTTACTCGAAAGCTGGTTGGAAAGCAAGGAACGGGAGTACCTTAACATCAAGTACTCTCTGCCTTTAGTTTTTTAAGTTCTCTCTACCTTTCTTTTTTATGCGGAATACAGCGTGATATTAATACCGAAAGATTTCGATAGATTTCCCTGTTTTATTTGCGTTCTCCAAAAAGAAAACAGTAGATATATAAAATAAAAAATAAACGAGCTATCACAGACGACAGTGTGGCACGCCTTTAGATCGCAGAAAAAATTTAAGCTGTAAGCAAGATACACGCTCATGAATTATTTAGCATTCGTACTTTGTACGTACCTGACAATTTAAGATGTTTTAACTTTGACGCAACGTTTCTATATGTCGAGTTTTCTAACATACCTGAGAATTACTTGACTTATTTTCATATTTTTAATTTGACTAGCGATTCAAACGCTACTTTGCCCGCTGAAAATAAGTTTTTATTGTAATATATATTTATAGTTTAGATAATGAAATAATAAACAAAATATTTACATAGAGGCCAGTCGTGGCGCAGCGGCACAAAGTGTGACTGTAAAACCGTTTTTCGCTCTGGTGTCGAGGCAAAGCGCGACGTTGAGTTCTGCCACTTAACACGCAATGCCTCCAGAATTCGGCAGAAGGTGGGGAACGGAGTGTCTTACACTAGGTTCCCTCTGCCTACCCTGCGCGGGATACAGCGTGAAGCTGTTTTTTTTTATTTACATAGATTGTAGCCTATATGTTATTCTGATGTATAAGCTACATTTCTATAAAGGTTCATCTAAATCCTTTTAGTAAAACTAAGATTTATATGTCACATGACATTTTCAAGTACAGTGAATTATATTAAAATGGTTAACGTGATGTTATATAGGCTATATATAGCTTTCCTCGATAACTGGAGTATCTAATACACAAATAATTTTCTATTTATTTTCTGGGATTAGCGTATTCCAACAAACAAAATTCAATTTTTTAATATTATTATAGTTTTAGACGTACTTAATATGTAGGTTTTAAGATATAAAAGATCGATGTGACATTGACATTTTAAGATGTTGAAGTCATTTTTTGGCTTTCAATATCTATTTGGGGCACCGTATCTGATTGTAATGACGACGACTGTTGGTTCGATTCTAATTAATTTCATCGCTCTGACAAGAGAACAAAGCGTGGCGTTTAACGCTTAATGTCTCGATAATATGAAAAATATTACCCTTCCAGAACATTAAAGCGTAATGTGGCAGAAATGTTATAATTAATTTTATTGATATAATTAATGATCGTTGTCGCAATGCCATCGACACATTGGCCCAGATATGACCCAACTGAATTCAATGACGTTTGGTCGAATTTTGTGTGAATTTAAATTAAGTAAAAATCAAATCAGCTTCACGCTGTATCCCGCACACAGTAGAGTAGGCAGAGGGAACCTAGTGTTAAGACGCTCCGTTCCCGACTTTCTACCGGATTCTGGAGGCATTGCGTGTTGAGTGGCAGAACTCAACGCCGCGCTTTACCTCGACACCAGAGCGAAGAAATGGAAATATAAATTTTAAGTAAATATTTCATCTCCTCGAGTGGGGATCGAACCCACAACCAGTCGGTTTTACAGTCACACTTTGTGCCGCTGCGTCACGACTGGCCTCAATTTGTTTCAAATTGAATTAAGTACATTTGAATATTTTTATTAATAAATGCATTTGTTATACGTTACTATTAATTAAACTCTAATTGACGTTTTGATGTCTCTTGTGGCTAGTTTTGAACATTGTGTGGCGCAGTGACGCAGCGTTGGACTGTAAACTGTAGGTTTTAAGTTGTGTGGAAATAGTTATAGTTCGTGCTTTGGTAAAGAGATGATGCACGGTGTTATGTTGGGTGACTCAACGCGCAATGTCTCGACAATTTTAAGTGGTAAAGGTCTCTGACTACCCTGCTATACACGGGATACAGTGTCAGATTTCGTTAAGTTCTTATTGTTACATCTTTCTCCGTTTTTGGTGCGTATTTGGTGGCAGTACGAAACGCAGCGCTTTGTTATGTTATATAGAGCTGCAAAATTTGGGAAATGGGTAAGAATAATAAGAAATTACTTGAAGAAACTTGAATGAATGAATTTTCTAGTTCAATCATTTTTCAGTGGCCTATGGGCATAAACCAAAAATATTAAATAATAAGGCATTGATACTTATAAGACTTGAACATTTTTGAATAATTACATAAAAATAAATATGCAAATAAATGTATATATGAAGAGATTCATGAGAGGTAGAGCGTGAAGTTTTCTAATAATAATTAAAAAAAAATTAATTTGACTTATGACAGTTTTTAAAATCCTAAAAAAGGTCGGCTTCACACTGCATCCCACATATAGCATAATCAGAGGGAATATACACTACGATTAAGACAATCGGTTCCCCACTTTCTGCCTAATTCTTCGAGGCATTGCGTGTTGACTGGCGCAACTCACCGCCGTGCTTGGTGCTAGAGCGAAAAAATTAAAATATTATTAAATAATAATAAATTTCCTAGAGTGGGGATTGAACCCACAACCGTCGCGTTACAGTTAATTTTTTTTCAAATACGCAGTGTCGAACATGATGAACTGAGTGCCACGGTACTCCTCATTCCTGGTTTGAAAGAGAATAAATCAATTCAGCCACATATTGTGAAGTATCATTCAACGCGCAAGTTCGTAATGTTCAAGTCTTATAAGCATCAATGCCTTATTATTTAATATTTTTGGTTTATGCCCATAGGCCATACAAGTGAAGCTGAAAATTTAAAAAATAGAACTCACAACCAAAGCCTAACTTTATCGATATTTATTTTGGCTTCACACTGCAACCCGCAAATGGCAGGATAGGCAGAGGGAACCGGGGAACCTAGTGTTATGACACTACGATCTCAATGAGGCACTTTCGTTCCCCACTTTCCGCTGAATACTGGAGGCATTGCGTGTTGATTAGTGGAACTCAACGCCGCTCTTTGCTTCGTTACCAGAGCGAGGAAATGGAAATAATAAATATTTCATTTTCTGTATTGGGAAGCGAACTCACAACCTGTCACGTTTACTTAAACATTAATAAAAATCTATATTTCTAGAACATATTTATATTTGCCTTAAAACTTTCTAGTTCAGAAATCCACTGGCGTTATCAAGTGTTTGCGGTTTCTAACTTACCGTTGCATTATTCAACGGATATTGAATCGTCTCGTGACCGCCCTTCTAAGTAGCTTAGCTAAGAGGATTTATTTTATCGTATAGATTTTTTATAATTGACTTTTTCGACTTCTATAAAATTCATTTAGCTTCACGCTGTATCCCGCACACAGCAGGGTAGGCAGAGGGACCCTACTGTTAAGACACTCCGTTCCCCACTTTCTGGCGGATTCTGGAGGCATTGCGTGTTGAATGGCAGAACTCAACGCCGCGCTTTGCCTCGACACCAGAACGAAGAAATGTAAATATAAATTTAAATAAATATTTCATCTTTTCGAGTGGGGATCGAACCCACAACCAGTCGGTTTTACAGTCACACTCTGTCTCGAAAAAAAGGAAAAAATAAATAAAATTGATTATGAAGTTATTCAGGTGTTGTAACTGTAAACGTGGTGGTAGCAAGTTCTATCTCAATTTAAAAAAATTATAATATCTAATTAAATCGTTTTCATTACGCCACTTTAGCATCAACAACAATCAACAGCATTTTTCTTCCATAAAATCAATAAAACAAATCGCGGTGTTTCATTCCACTACTCAACACGCAATATCTGGAAAATTTGGCTGCCTACAGATAAAATAGTATCGTTGATTTCCTCTAATGAACACGACCTTAATCGGAAAATCTAAAACGGAATATTTAATACTATACCTCCTTTATCATAGCACCGGCCATTCGTGACACATAGGCACAAAGTATGACTGTAAAATCGACTGGTTGTAGGCTGATTCCCACTCGAGGAATCGCTCTGGTATCAAGGCAAGGCACGGCGTTAAGTTGCACCACTAAACACGCAGTACCTCCAGTATTCGGTGGAAAGTGGAAAACAGAGTGTCTTAACACTAAGCTCCCTCTGCCTACCCTGCAGTGTGCGGGATACAGCGTGAAGCTGACTTGATTTGATTTTTGTAATAAAATATTATAAGTACATACTCGTACTCGTATGTATAAATATTATACAACAATACCCTCTGTATCGATGTATATTTGCATGTATAATTTACGGAACGTATAAATCAGTATAACAAACATGTCAATGCGGACCGAAATAAATCTTTCAGATTACGATCTGGACATGAGCGGATCCTATTTTAATTCGCACAGCTTTCAATGATATATTCTTGTGTGTATGTATGAATAAAAAAAAACATACAGTTTTGTTTTTTATCTTCGTGCTAGCCGCATATAGTAGGGTAAGCGGAGAGAATGTAGTGTCAATGTGCATATGAAGAATATATTTCATTTCTTCAAAAGTTTGAATCGAATCATCGTCATTTACAGTCAAATGCTGCGCCTCTGAGCTACGACGGCCTAATAATACATACTATAAAATATCGACAATTTCATAAACAAAAAACATGTTAAAATTCATATTAATTAAAATAAGAGTTTTTTATAATATTATACACATTAGTTCGTAGGATCAATGCAAAATAACTATTTAAAAAATATATATCGACACACGAACAGAGAATTCAATGTACGATTTCTCCTTTCTCTCCGCTAAATTAACTAACCACTGAACATTTAACAAATAACACTTTTATTTGACTATCGACATCAATAACTATTTTTAATTAATTGGGTTTGGTCAGCCGACATGAGAATAAAAAATCACCTTCACGCTGTATGCCGCACACAGCAGGGTAGGCAGAGGGAACCTAGTGTTAAGACACTCCGTTCCCCACTTTCTGCCGAATTCTGGAGGCATTGCGTGTTGAGTGGCAGAACTCAACGCCGCGCTTAACCTCGACACCAGAGCGAAGAAATGGAAATATAAATTTAAGTAAATATTTCATCTCCTCGGGTGGGGATCGAACCTACAACAAGTCGGTTTTACAGTCACACTTCGTGCCGCTGCGCCACGACTGGCCTCAGTCAAGGTGAATTGAATCAATGTATGTATGTAAAACGAATTGTTTCAACTATACATATTAATAACTTTTACATGCTGCTTCCACCCGCGAGTATGAAAATAAATAAATGAGAGCTGCTCGAGGTAGCTCTGAATCTCTCTCTCCAACTGTAACTCTGACTCTCTCTCTCTCACTCTGACTCTCGTAGGTAAAAAGAGTTACATAGAAACAAATATTGTGGTTTTATATAGCCTTCCTTTCAATTGTAATTTTCAATATAATATGAAATCTAATCAGGATGACATAAGTTTGAATGTTATCCTCATCATCTTCTTCTCTATAGGTAAGCGCATTCGGTTCTGGGGGATCTCGTCTTCCTCAAGTGCTATCAAGTGCGTCATAAAACCCTATGTCCTAATTGTGAATATGGAATATTAGTTTAGCCTTTGTTTTTTTTTTCAAACTTACATTTTTTTTTAGCTTCACGCTGTATCCCACACACAGCAGGGTAGCCAGAGGGAACCTAGTGTAAGACACTCCGTTCCCCACTTTCTGCTGAATTCTGGAGGCATTGCGTCTTAAGTGGCAGAACTCAACGCTTTACCTTTGCCAGAGCGCAGAAATGGAAATATAAATTTAAGTAAGTAATTCATCTCCTCGAGTGGGGATCGAACCCACAATCAGGCGGTTTTACAGTGGTGTACAGCCTCTTCAAAGTTATATTTTGATAGAAATACGAATAGTTTACCTGTCATGATCCCAATGGCCCCATTTGTTGTTGATGACTCCGTTGTCCTCAAATGTAAACAAATGTAAACAATGCTGAACCATTCAACTAATTTTTTATTTTATTGTTTACATTTAATTTATAATTTTATGATAGAAAACTTGCAAATGTGTAGGAGAAAAATGATAACAAAATTTACTTACTTTAAATGTATATTTACTTTAGAAGTATATCGATGTTTGAAACAGCTCCAGAACAAGAATCCACAAAATCACAATTTTTTTCAGTTTTTTGAATAACCACATATCAATATATTCATAAATATTATACATCACACATCATCAAAAATTGGTAAAAATATTGATAAATTGAGAGTAGTGTTTAGGTGTCCGTGTTTAGGAATGGTTATAACGCAATGCCTCCAAAATCCGGCAGTAAGTGGGGAACGGAGTGTCTTAACACTAGGTTCCCTCTGCCTGCTCTGTGCGGGATACAGCGTGATGCTGATTGTTATATAGTTGCAGCGCACTTAAGATTTGTAATGTGAAAATTATTAAATTGTTATTACGGGCATTTAACAATGCAATAGAATTTGGTCAGTTTGTCTGTGCTTTTGTTCACACTAATCCTAGACACAGCTTAACCGATTTAAGTGCACTTCTTTATTTTAGCAAACTTCCGTTAACATTTGGTATTTGTTTTATTTTAATAGGTTCATAAATAAACAAGTTGAAATCAGATTTTTGAAAGAGATGAAGAAAGGACGAAATGCAAGATCCATGTAAATGGCAAGATAGTAAAACAAGTGGTATATTTGGGAAGTACGTTCAGTAGATATTGAAGATACGTGATGTATCTGCCGATAACAGAATTAACGGAGCCTTAGCTGAATTTATGAGACGTCAGCACAGCTGCGCGTTTGGCCGTACACAATGCAGTATTGGTACCGGCGCTGTTATACGGCAGCGAAACGTGGGTATTATTACAAGAAGAATGAAAGAAAGATGAATGCCGTGGAGATGCGATCTCTTCGTAGGATATGCGGAGTCAGCTTAGCTGATCGAATCCGCAATGAAGAGGTACACAGAATCTCAGGTTCTAGCGAGGATGTCACAGTGAGAATGAAGAAGAACGCGCTCAGCTGGTTTGGCATGGCGGTCGTTAGATCCATCGACATTCTAGAAAACAAACGGGAAAGCACTCAAAATAGATTGAAACGGACGAAACGATTGAAGCAAAGAGTGCAAAAATTGTAAGGCGGGATGTCAAGATCAATCAGCTGTCACATCTGTCATTTAAAATATGAATTCTTTTAATCGATTCGAAATGGATTTACTTCTGTTTTTTTAGTAATTAATTAACATTTTCTTTATTTATACTGTAATTATATGGACTAAAAAGTTCGTCAAAATAATTTGACTTAATCAAAATGATCAAATATTTTATTTTCGTAGTACTACATGCTACAAGCTAAAATTACTACATGCTAAACTTCATTTACTACCTTTTAATTTCTTTTTCTCACTTGGTTTTTAATTTTTTTTTTTGAGAAAACTTTAATGAAAACCGGGATGTAACCCAAAATAATGTACTTCCAGACCCTCTAGGCTANTGTGTCGCATTCTTAATGTTGAGTGTATTTAGGTTGCTGCTCTTAATAATGTCCACCAGACGTTTGCTTCGAGAATCATTTTTAATCAAACAGGTGTTAAAGTCACCCATTATAATTGTGTGATCTGAGTGAGGCATATGATTCTCCAGCAAGGTTTCAAAATTTGAAAAGTAATCTATGCGCATCGAGGGACTATAGAACACTCCGAGTAACAACTTCAAAGAACCAAACAATAGTTCGATGAATAAGTACTCAGCGGATTCCGAGTATACAGATGGTGATTTAGTGACGATATTAAATGGAATATGGCTACGTAGGTAAATAGCCAACGAATAACAAAATATTACATAAAAGTCTCATGGAGGCCATCTTGGCTCACTGGTACCACATCCGACTTTAAATCCAATGATGTGGGTGCCATTTTCACTTGAAGAAATTAATTATTTGTCATTACTCCCTAGCAAGGCAAAGTGCCATGTTGAGAGAAAATTTGGCGAAAAGTGAGAACTGAGTGTCTTAATACTACACTCTCAGGTTCCCTCTGTCTATCCTGCTATGTGTACAATGTAAAGCTGAATATTTTCCATTTATATTAATAGTATATATTAAAAATATTTTCTTGATTTCCTAATACTAAATAGTGAATAGTCAGCTTTAACAGGTAGCTGCATTCGGGCGTAGAGAGAACCGCATGAAGCGCATACGATAAAACCTATTTGAAAGCATCGAAAGCTTCGAAACCAGCACTTTTGGAAGAAGGTAGGAAATATTTTATTGAAGGCTTAGTTTAAGTTAGCATATATGGTATAAAGCTTAATATTACGAGTGTAACGAAATCAAACATCTGGAGGCTTTTACTAAACTTATATATCTGTTCACTTAATATTTCTTTTGTAACTTATAAATACCACTACAATAAATATTCTAGAATTCTCTTCTGGTTGCGCTTCAAGTCTAAAAGAACATTTCGAATTTTCCGACCACATGCATCTTCATTACATTTCATTCATAGAAACCCCCCTCCCCCTAGTGTCCCCTGGTGGTAGGTTCTATAAATTTATTTCCAAAAATATGTTTTAATTAAACAAAGAAGTCGATTACATTTTTCTAATAATATTATTTAAATTGTTGCGAATATCAAAAATGTTAATATAAAATCGTGACACGAGTATTTGTGAGCTTTGCAGTTAGAAAGTACAATATTTGAGCAACTGTCATAAATAAAAAATTTAAATGTCAAATATAGGTAATTCAATATTTTAGTTTTTTAGCAGTGTTAAGCATTTTTCCCAATACAAAGATATGCGACTGATGACCTACCCAGTGACAATTCGTTCCCCATTTATTTTCTTAATATTATATAAAAACCAATAAATGTTTCGATAAAGTTAACCGAACCCCAATGAGCCAGGATATCTGAATGACATCTTAACAATAGGTTCTCCTGGCTATCCTGCTATATGGGGATAATTGGAAAAATAATTGTATTCAATATCCCCCGCAAAAGCAGAGTGAACAGCAAGCTTTATCTCCATTCGGGCATACGTATGTCCGTGCATGAGACGCATATAGTAGGACCACCTAAATAGAGCCCAGTCACGTAACGTATAAAGAGGCTTGTGAAAGCCTGTCTTTACTGTCTTACGTCTTGATATATTAGCTTAGGGGTTTGTTTAATACGTTGATCTTTTTTATCTTCTCGCTTTTCAAAGAAAATCTAGTGTTGAAACACAATTTTCTTTATTTTGCACGCATTTGAAATGTATTTTTTGTTGGATGGGTGGGAACTACTCAGTACAAATCGAGTAGCACCCACAGTCATTACGATAGAAGTAAGAGAGAAAAGAGCGATGATACTGCAGGAAGGTCGCATAAAAATATGAGGATCGCCAGAAGGCATGTAAGAAGAGGTTGATGGGGATAGAAGTAAGCAGCGACAGTAGCCTTTGGCGCTCCATACTCTCTGGCCCCCAACCTGTACTCCGTTACGAATTAAAAAAAATATCGTAATCTGAACGAAAATAAATGTACCTACACCTAAATACAGTGAACAAAAAAAATATCATATATAAGGTCTCAAAATGGGAATTCCCATTTCAATTTTATTTGTGTGCTTGTGCATTTTTATGGGTTCCATTGTTGAAATATAGATTTACATAAAGAAATGGTATACTTATAAGGTAATTTTGCTGTTCGTCACACTATTAGTCCGCCTATCTGTCTGTCTGTCCGTTTGTTTTTTTTTAGTCTATTTATATGAACAGAGTGATTATTTTTCATGTTTGTTTGTTTTTATCTTTTTCTATTAACTTCATACATTTTCTACATGTGAATGAGCATGCATTGTAATACGAAAACCAAGGAAGCGAATGTATTTATATATTTATATATTTCATTCCACAAAGTGGTATCGCTTTGAACACTTTACCGTGGACTATAAATACAGTATATATTTTTATAAAAGCTAATGTATAATATAGCAGGGAACACTTAATATTAAGACACACCGATTTCCACTTTTCGCTGAAATTCCTGAGACCGCCGAGAAATTACTTGTTGAGTGGCGGAACTCAACACCGCGCTATGTTGATAGAACGGGAAAGTTAAAATAATTCTCTCCCCCGAGTGAGAATTGAACCTATAAACATCGTGTTTACAGATAGACATTGTCCTGTAAAAATATAATTGACACTGAAATCGCAAACAAATAAACAAGATAATTAACAGTTGACCCAAAATAATAAATCACTTTCATACAATGATATATGCACGACTCCAAAGCCTATTTAACAGATGGATATTAATTAATTTTGAATAATAATATTGAAATTTGTGTTCGTAATAATATGAAGTTGTTGTAAGATGAATTTATAGGGTTCCGTACTTAAAAGTGACTAAACGGAACCCTTAGGATCACTTTGTTGTCCGTCTCTCTGAATCTGAAATTAATGTCAAATATTCTATACTAGCGGCTCGCCCACGGCTTCGCCCGCTTAAAATACATGATTACTGATTTAATAAGCACAATCGATTGACAACTATAATGACTTCTAATATGATTTTTTTACGACATTGGCGTGAAAGAATTTTTGATTGTTTTAAATAAAAAAATACGACCATTGTTGATATTTGATATTTATAAAATATACATAAAGCTAATTATGTATTACACGTATATATTTTTGTAACTTTATGTTCTTTTTACCTATATAATATACGTCTCATCATAATTCTAAAACTCTGTTAAATGTGCTGATGTCAGTGAATAATTTAATTTAGGTTGTAGGATTCATAATATTCTTTGTAAAATAACTGTATTAATTGCATATTAACTCCTGTACAGTTTTTAAATTAGTTACATATATTATATGAACGAACCAACCAAAATATCTTTGTATTTACTTGATATTTCTTTCAAGATCGTTCTTTATCTCTGTGTTGAATTAAAATAAATTAAAATTAGCTTCACGCTGTATCCCGCACACAGCAGGGTAGGCAGAGGGAACCTAGTGTTAAGACACTCCGTTCCCCACTTTCTGCCGAATTCTGGAGGCATTGCGTGTTGAGTGGCAGAACTCAACGCCGCGCTTAACCTCGACACCAGAGCGAAGAAATGGAAATATAAATTTAAGTAAATATTTCATCTCCTCGAGTAGGGATCGAACCCACAACCAGTCGGTTTTGCAGTCACACCTCGTGCCGCTGCGCCACGACCGGCCGGTTGAATTAATTACGACTTAAACTTAACTGTTATGATTTATGAAGGTAATCTCCACTAACAATTCAACTTTGCTTACTTTATTGTATAAAATATTATATAATAGTGCTTCAAAAATATATATTTTTATCAATAATCATATAAACCAGACGTTTCGAATGTCATTCTTTAGCCAGGGTCATACCAGCGCGATTGCTATATAATATTCGCAGGCAAAGTAATGCCTTGAGTTCATTCAAATGACGATAACTTTTTTTTTAATGAACCGATTTTGATGAACTAAACTTTAGTACTCAAGTTGAGTTAAAACAAAGCAATTGGTGAAATTTTCAAGTAAATCGGTTCAGTACTTTCAGAGAAAAATTTGGACAAAAATATGTCGACAGACAGACAGACAGACAAGAAATTAAAAAAAAATCTTTTTGCTTTCTATTATTCTTTTTAAGTGTCCCTCTATCCATTTCAGACAAAATGACTAAATGTACAGACAAAATATTTTTACTGTCTTATTATATATAGAGATAACAATTTCTTAAAGCACAGAAGAAATCAAACTTCTAAGTCAACCGCAAGCAAAAGAGACGAGCGTTTATGCCTCATAGTAGTAATGAGGCATTTTGTATGAAATTTAGCAATTGAGAACTTGCAGTTCAAATAAAGGGAAAAAATCCAAAAAGTGAATTGTTATATTATATATATATTTTTTTATAGACCAAAAGTCATTACAAATTTATAATTGGCGTTCATTTCTTACTAGATGAATGCATACGTCCGAAAATTTAAGTAAGTCAATTTTTATGTACTTCCCGTTGGTATACAATCCTGAAATTGGTACGAAGCACTCGGTATGTGAGTCCGGCTCGTAATTAACCGGCTTTATTTTTAGCTGCTTTAGTCGATCTAAGGGAGAAAACGAAAATAAATTTAAAACATAATTATACCTCCAAGTGAGGATCGAACCCACGACCATCACGCTTATAGTCAAATTGGAACCTACATACCATTTTATTGGTTACTAGCAATCTGATCGCAGTTGTGTCCGCTTAACTATATGATTATTTAATTACTAAATCTAAATAACCTTCGTCTACTAAAACCATTATTTACAGGACAATTTATTATTTTGTAGAAATTTTGCCTCAAAAAAATATTTTTATTAATGAACCAATTAAAGAGAAATTAACACTAAATATTAAAGAAAAGTGCCAAAATGCAAAAGTGAAAACTGCATTTAAATCGTTTATGCAGTTTCCTATATCAATGTACAGACAAACCGAAGAAAAAAATCCTTTTTTCGATTCTATTCCATTTCTATTAAATATTTTTCTCACGTAATATAGAACCTACACCAAAATCTTTGGACATCATTCAGAAGGACAAAAACAGATATTGTTATTCGAAAACTCCGAGACCAAAGCATTTCATTGTTTATGTGTCGGGAAAATCAAAGGCTTGGTACGACCGCTGTCTGTTAACGAAGTGAGCATCTTCTATTACTCGTATTTGGTTCGGGCCGAATGGTCAAATAATATGCCTTTATTCCAGTTTCAGTAGGATTTTATTCTTACTTTATAAAAGTGAAATGGGTTCAAATTCAGCTTTGGGAGTTTAGTTTTTACATGTTTGCTTAGGTTGTTTTAACTATATAATTTTGTAATGAAATAGAAGAAACTAAATTTGTTGATGTTGATGAGGCCGATCGTGGCGTAGAGGCACAAAGTATGACTATAAAATCGACTGGTTGTGGATTCGATCTCCACTCGAGGAAGTGATATATTTATTTACATTTATATTTTCAATTCTTCGCTCTGGTGTCGAGGCAAAGCGGGGCGTTGAGTTCCGCCACTCAGCACGCAATGCCTTCAGAACTCAGCGGAAAATGGGAAACGGAGTGTCTTAACACCGAGTTCCCTCTGCCTACCCTGCTGTGTGCGGGATACAGCGTGAAGCTGATTGATTGATTGATGATTAAGACAGGATTTGAATATCCGAACTCTATTACTACATAGGTTACTAGTAAACCACGGTTTAATTAGATTCGTCTGACGTACTCTAATAACTTCTTCTGGCTGTGGGGATTTGACGATGCAAATGGAAATATCCTTATAAAATCTTAAGCATGTTTTTACTAATATGGAAATTATGTTGGTCTTAAATGAAGTTACATAATAACAAAAATAAATATTTATTTAGCAAAATCTCTATTTTTCCCTCGTAATTGAGACATTGCGGGTAAAGTGGGGGAACTAAGCACTGTTTAACTTTACTTTACTTTGTCTTAATTTCCACGAACAGAAATTGAACCTATAATCATCGCTTCTACTAGTTAAATTTTTTTTATTAATAATAACTGTAAGTTTAATTCTATGTGTTGAAGTTTTGTATAAAAAACTGAACACAACATAAAGCCTCTTGGATAAAGTCCAAGTGCTCTAGTCAATTAAGCTATACGTTTCACATTCAGTCACGTAGGAATTTCTGTATGTTTGTTTTATATATTTTCAACTCTTAACTATTCACATCCAAATATAATTTGGAAAATATTGACTGTGGATTTCGATTTTTTTTATTTATACATACCATATTTATATGATATCACCTACACTATACAAATATTATTGATTTATTTTTAAGGCCAGTAGTGGCACAAGTTGGCTACTGTAAATGTTACAGGCTGCGAGTTCGATGCCCACTCGAGGAAATGAAATATTAATAAATAATTTCTTTTCCTCGTCCGAAAACTAGGCAAAGCGGCGTTGAGTTCCGCCACTAAATACGCAATGCCTCCAGAATTGACACGTACTGTCTTCTATGTGTGTAATATATAAAGCTAAAAAAATCTTAAACACTGTTACAGTAAATACACAGTATCACCAGTCGTAGTTTCAGAACGACTGATCAACATGCTACTTGCAGTTGTGCACTAGTGCAGTTCGCGAAATATTAGGTCAAAAAGCTACATCCAAAAGAGGTGACATTACCGGGCCACCTCGTATCCGGCACTCATTCCGCAAAGCTTTTTTTTTGGGAATATATTTCTTATTTTTAATATTATGACACCAAAGAGACCAGTCGTGGCGCAGCAGCACAAAGTGTGACTGTAAAACCGACTGGTTGTGGGTTCGATCCCCACTCGAGGAGATGAAATATTTACTTAAATTTATATTTCCATTTCTTCGCTCTGATGTAGAGGAAAAGCGCGGCGTTGAGTTCTGCCACTTAACACGCAATACCTCCAGGATTCAGAAAGTGGGAAATGGAGTGGTTCCCTCTGCCTACCCTACTGTGTGCGGGATACAGTGTGAATCTAATTTTTTTAAAGAGACTTGATCAGTACTCTTTAATTTATATTTATCGTAAGAATATATTACTCTCCTAGACGAGCTGAGCGAAGCACAAGGACGGGCTGTCTACCTTTTCTCAAAATGCTTCGTCATGTTTTTGAAAACTCATATTTTTTTTTTGATTTTACCACATTTTATAAAATTTGTGGATATTTTTTCATTTGCATAACTTTTATACTTTAAATTTATTTGAAATCTAAAACTCCTGATTTTAACGGACGGACCGACTGTTGAACATCAAATATCACAAGGTACTTCCTAAAATCCTAGAAAGCTGAAATTTTGTAATGTGTAATCTAGTATTAGTACATATAAACATATATTATTTATAACTATAACTATAACTAGCTTCACTACCCCGTTAGAGATAATGTCTCTAACGGGGTAATCAGAGAGAACGGAGCGCCAAACGCTACGGTCTCTACATACCTCTTTCGCCTCGTCCACTGTCATCAACCTCTTCATACATGCTCTCCGGGGGGTCCTCATGCTTTTCATGTGACCTTCCTCCAGTATCTTTGATACTGTGTTTTCGAAATCAAACATATATTATTTTTTACCCCAATATACCGAAATACAAACATCTTACATTCCTGGTTTTCGGTAATTAAAAAAAAATTAAATCAGATTTTGATTTAATTTGATTTAATTTTTATACCGAAAACCAGGAATGTAAATTTGTATGAGACTTTCACCAAAAATGAACGAATTTTAAAGAAATCTTTCCTTATTATTTCATCAAATATTTCAATATTTCATCATATCATTTATAGGACAATGTTCTTGTTGAAACTGAAATGAAAATGCTATTTTAACTTTAATTAATAAATATTTTACAAAATATTAAAGATATATCTTGATAGAAAACAGTATTTTCGTCTATAATTAAGTGAAACTGAATAAAATTTATAAAGAATTATATTTAACAATAAACCATATTGTTATATGAAGTGTTCTCTTAAAAAATAAAAACAATTTGGAATAGAATAGCGTAGTATATGGGTCGAGAAGGCCAACATCGACGGAGCTTACCCTTGACCTATCTCTATACGGTAGAAATTATGCCTGACACTGAGAAATTCATTAACATATAACATACGATCATTATCGACGTGATGATCATATTTTTAACATTTTTGAAGTATTATACCACACTTAGGAAAGAAAAAATATGTTTTTAGAAATATATAAAAATTGAAAAACTCGTCCAATACGCACAGGTTCACAGGGCAGGCAGAGGGAACCTAGTGTTAAGACACTCCGTTCCCCGCTTTCTGCTGAATTTTGGAGGCATTGCGTATTGAGTGGCAGAACTCAACGCCGCGCTTTGCCTCGACACCAGAGCGAAGAAATGGAAATATAAATCGAACCCACAACCAGTCGATTTTACAGTCACACTTTGTGCCACTGCGCCACGACTGGCCTCAATCAATAGTTATAGTATATTTAAATTATTATTGAAAAATAATCCAAGACGGGCACCACAACATAATGGCGAACAACATATTTCTTCAACCACACTCGATATGGGTGTCAAATGAAAAGGCTGGAATAGAATAATACACATAATGTAAAAAAAATCCAAGATGGCCGCTATAATGAAAGAGCGGTCTACACATTTCTTCAACGACATTCGATATGGGTATCAAATGAAATGCAATTTTTGTATTTATTTCCAATGTAAAACCGTTATACTTTAATTGTTTTAATGTCATATACGTATTAGCCGGTCTGAGAACGATCTATAATGTAGTTGATAATGTACTAAATTTTCGAAAATATTGCTGTATATTATGAGGCAACTTCCTAACTAAATGAAATGTTCAGTTATTTATTACTTAAAAAAAACTTGTACGCTTTTTCTATTATACTTATCGTGAAAGGAAAAAATTATGACATTCTCACTTTAACAGAAATTGGAAACCTAAGCTTATACATTCTCCAGAGTAAAATGCGAACTGCGATCGAATGGCTCTGGTCTATGACGGCCGGATGACCGATTTATTAAAAAAACATAGTAATGACAAATCCCATCTTCTCTTTTAGGTCATTTAGATATTGTTAACATTTTGCATATTGTAAGCAAATTCTTTGACCAACTTCCATAGGTAACTTGCATAAAAATCGATACTAATATTATAAAACTGAAAAGTTGGTTTGGGTGAACGAGCTAATCTTTTCTATTATTGGGTAATTATTTTTGTATTGAATAGTACATTTATTGAGGCGGACTAAAGGCGATATAAATCGTTTCGATATAATCCACTGTACCTTCGTTACTTCGGTTGACCTTCGAAAACACAGTATCAAAGATACTGGAGGAAGATCACGTAAAAAGCATGGACCCCTGGAGGGCATGTATGAAGAGGTTCATGACAGTGGACGAGGCGAAAGAGATATGTAGAGACCGTAGCGTTTGGCGCTCCATTCTCTCTGACTACCCCGCTAGGGATAAAGCGTGAAGTTAGTTAGTTTTAGTTACCTACGTTACGGGCTTCGTCTGGCACTTAAAACGTGCCATGTCACCTCCACAACTCTTACTAATCGAAAGCGAAGCTGCATGCAAAAGCCAATATCTTATACAATTCAATTTAATTCGAATAATAATCGATATCCAATTAAGCGTTAAAATGCGTTATAATCGATTCGTTTATAACCACCATGGTCGAGCAGTCAGCTAAACGGCAGAAAGTTAGATAAATCGCCACAGTAACTATTGTGTGTACGATAAATTACACATTTTTTTGGCTCGCCGCGCGTTCACTGGTCGCCTACAAGCGTGTAGAAGCGATTTATAGCCGTAGGTTATTTCTTAGCAATTTTTTTTAATATATATTTTTTTTGCTGCATGACAAAGATTTTTTGATTTTGCTCCCAGTAGTGTAGGCAAGGAACCTAGTGTTAAAATATTCTATTCTACTCTTTTAATAGAATCCTGAAGGTATTGTGTGTTGAGTATCTGAATATTATTAAATTAACTAAATATTGAATATTTAATTCGCAAAATCGAACTCACAACCTGTGACGTTTACACTTACAAGCTTGTGCATCTGCGCCTCGACCGGCTTCTAAATATGTTATTTAATGGATAAATATCAAGGCCGCCGTAGCGTAGCGACGCATTATATGCCTAAACGCGATGGTTGCTGGTTCCATTCCTAGTTAGAGAAATGAATAACTTTCATTTACTCAAATTCAGTTTATCAAAATCAGTTCACTGGTTATGTGTGCTAAAAATCTAACACTCCCTTTTCGCCTAGCCGCAGTTGGGTAAAAAAAGAGTAACGATAAAAAAAACGATATAAGTGCTATACCCCATATATTTTTTCTGAAACACAAAAAAAAATTACAGAATCATACAAAAATCGTATCGATCGTATCCATTCCAAAAGTCGCATCGTATAAATATCTTCAAACAACATAGTTCTTTCCCGCCCGCGGCTTGGCAGCCTCTACATATTTGATACGTCGGTAATCGACACTGAATCATGTATTGTATGGGCGATTGTTTTCCTATTTATTTAGCGTTTTGTATTCATATATTCATCATGTTAATGGAAATTGTATTGATCGTTTAAATTTAAATATTGCGGTGTAGTGGTATAAAGTGTTAGGTTGTAAGTTCGATGCCCGTTCAGGGGATCGGTTACATTTATTTCTCTGAGCACAGTGGTAGGTTATGACGAAAAGTATAAAGGTTTTCTATTTATGAATTTTTCTTGGCTTACCCTAATACATATAAATAGCGTAATAAAGCTGAAAAATAATAGTACCGTCGTAGCACAATTGAACATTTAATCTTTTAGATCAGATTAACCCACCAACCGTGTGCCGTGAGGCTGTGGCGGCGCAATGGTTGTAAGTTAAGGTTCCACTCGGGGAAATGAGATATTTAATAATTTCAATTACTTCTTCTAAAACGGCGTTGAGTTCCAGCACTTAACACGCGATGCCCCAAAAATTCGGTGGAAAGTGAAGAATGGAAATGTCTTAATAGCATCGAAGTGTCTTGATACTAGGTTTCGCGGTTCTCTCTGCTGTGTGTGAGATACAACGTAAAGCTGAAAAAAAAAAAAATTGCCCACAACCAATGGGTAAGTAGAAATTACATCTGCTACGATTAGAGATCACAGATACTGCTAAATTATAGCAAAAGTATTATCATTTCGGAAAATCCAAAAACAAAACAAAGTGATCTGTCACTCGATTGTATTTTGTATAATTTTCATGTTATTTTCAATTCTGGCAGAATATCTAACGCTCAAAGCCTTTATTGGTTGGAACATTTCTCTCAAACAATGTGAAAGTTTCACGAGAATAGAAAAGTTAACAACCTACTTCGCCCAATATTCAATGTTTTCTAAACTTGAAAGTCGTTTAAAATACAGAAATCTAGGCCACTGGCCTTCAACTTGGGGGAAACACCGCTGTTATACGTAACATTATTTCTAAGATAGTGGGCTAGTAGTCTCAAAAGAATTATGTAATATTTTTTTTTCTCGTTCTGGTAACGCGGCAAACCGCGGCGTTAAGTTCCGCCACTTAACACGCAATGTCTCTGAAACCGGAGGTGTCTCAATGACAATGGAGTGTAGCATTAGCTTCTCAGGTGTGGAATACAGCGTAAAGATAAAATTCTATATAGTGAGGTTAATTATGAATTCTAGTAGTCGGTGGTCTAGATGTCGTGGTGCGAAGGCACGTCTGACTACAAAGCGATAGTTGTGGGTTCGATTCCTACCCGGGGGCAATAAATTATTTTAATTGCCTCGCCCTGGGAACAAGACAAAACATAGCGTTGAGTTTTCCTACTCAACACGTAATATTTTTCAAAATTGGGTAGTGCATATTATGTGAGATTTATATACATAACGCTCAAAAAATTATTTCAGGCTATTATCCTATAAACTATAATTTTATTAAACAACTGATAAAAAAACGGAAACAACGCAACTTTTGCTTTTTTTCAGTAAAAAATAGAATCATAAATTATATACATCATGTGAAATATGCAATATATACAATTTAAGGTCCATAAAACTGAACCGATCTCAGCCTCTTACAATATTAACGGTATTAGAAACGAGGCGAGTGCTTACTGAAAAGCTTACTTTATGACTTAATATTTAAAACCACTTTATATGTATGTAAATTTTTGCAAAATCTTCCTAGATTTCAATACCTAGTAGTTCAGTGGAACACGGAACTGTAAACGGTTGCGAGTTCAATTTGCCAAAATTATTCAAATTAAATTTAATTCAATTTTCCACTTATATGTCACAAACCGTTATCGAACAGAAAATGGAGAACGGAGTGTCTCGACAATAGATTGTGAACGAGCAAGAGATTTACTTCTAAAAAAGCGAAATATTCATCACTTAAACCTAAAAAAATAACATAAAACTTTACAATTTTATGAATAAATTTAGATAATGTAGCATAAAACGAAAATCTGTTTATTTATTCCATATCTAATATTTTTTACTCGTATAACAATATTTTATAAGGATTGTATCACATTACACTTTAAGACCATATCCCTAACATAAAGCCCGACTGAGCTTTAACTAATTCACGTGAAAGCTTCCATCTGATAGCCTCTTTAATATCTTACAAGTATGGGAGATAAAATCTCGACTTCAAACATTACTGTGTATGTTTACATTATATTACGTCTAAGTGTAGCGAAGAGGCCGTCGCTCGTAGGGTTGAAGTATTTAATCTTTTATTTTTCTCGCTCTGGCACCGAGGCAGAGCGCGGCGTTGGGTTTCGCCACTTACGTAATGTACACAACACGTAATGTCTCGAGAATTTAGCGGAAAATGGAAAGCGGAAGTGGGTTAATGGGAACGAAGTACCTTAACACTAGGTTCACAGGTTTCCTCTGCATACTTTGCCAAAAAATTGTCAACGAATATAGAACCTCCTCCTATTTAAAAAAACTATACAAGCGCGAGTCGGGCTCGCCCACTGAAGTTTCTGTACAAAAATTGGAATTTCCAAGCTTTTTCCGAAAATCAAACTTAGTTTAGCCAGAGTCTTTTCATCTGATACCTCACTTGAACAAGCGGCTTCAATACCAATTTTTTTTAGGATTTAACAACAAATGTAAAGTTTTCAGATTTTTTCCTGAACTAAGAAGTAGTTCTAGGTCATGATTGCCGTTATAGTATTACCAGACGGACAACAAGTTTATATTACAAGGGTTCCTTTTTTCCTTAAAAGGTACGGAACCCTAAAAGGAAATTGGTTGAAAATTGGTTACAATCATTAAATTATCATTATGAGCACATCAGTTATTGAGAGGCTTACAGTGCTATAATTATGTTATATCATAAATGATTTTGGTACGTGTTAGCTGAAAAATACCAACAGAAATAAAATAGCAGAAGCTGAAAACAAAACGCTTTAGGAAATTCACGCTTAAAAACTTTGCAATTAGAAAGGCCATGATATGAGAGGAAAAATATATTTAGCCTGTATTTCGAACAAAAAAAACAGCCTGTATTTTTATCAAATTTTGCCTTTTACAGTATTTTTTTTAATTTAATACATTGCATTCCTTACCAATTGTCGAGATATTCCATTATGAGTAATGGAACTCTACGCTGCGATTTGTCTTGTCTTTACTCCAAGTACGAATCGAACCCACAATCGTAGCGTTAGCAGTCAGATGATATATACTGCGCCACAATGGTTCCTAATAATCGAAATGACATATTTAAGCATTTTTCTATTCTTTTATTAGGACCTTAAATAAGTTCTCGCTTGAATAAGTGTTTTTTGAAAGATGGCGTTGCGGCACTCTGTGCATGGAATTTCGTACGGTAACGAATCACCAAAGTAGTACTATATGTAACCTCAAATTAAAGTAGAATAGTGATTACTACAGTGTTAACTACATATTTATTTTCTCTTTGTGAAAATGTGTACTTTTGTACCAAATAAAGTGTTTTTGCGAGGAATTTTATTGCTTTATTCAGAAAAAATCTGCAGCAGAAGCACACAGAATTCTCGTTGAGACAATGCTTTGTCGAATACAACGTGCAGAGACTGGTTTAGGCGCTTCAAAAGTAATGATTTTGACCTTGAAGACAAAGAGCGTTCTGGAGCACCGACAAAATTTGAAGACAGAATTGGAGGCATTGCTTGAAGAAGATCCATGTCAGACGTTAGTAGAGCTCGGGAAAACGTTACAAGTAGATGCGTCAACAGTTTCAAAACGTTTAAAAGCGTTAGGAATGATCCAAAAGCAAGGGCATTGGGTGCCGTATGAGTTGAAGCCGAGAGACGTAGAACGACGTTTTCTCATGTGTGAATTGTTGCTTCAACGGCAAAAGAGAAAAGGTTTTCTGCACCGTATCGTCACTGGGGATGAAAAGTGGATTCACTACGACAATCCAAAGCGAAAAAAATCGTGGGGCATGCCGGGTCACGCATCAACATCGTCGCCAAAACCAAATATCCATGGTTCTAAGCTTCTTCTCTGCATTTGGTGGGATCAGCAGGGCGTAATTTATTATGAGCTGCTTAAACCTAATGAAACTATCACGGGAGCTCGCTATCGACTTCAGTTGATGCGTTTGAGTCGCGCTCTGAAAGAAAAGCGGCCACTATACGAGCAGAGACACGACAAAGTGATTTTATTACATGATAATGCTCGGCCACATGTGGCAAAACCAGTCAAAACTTACCTGGAAACACTTCAATGGGAAGTTCTACCCCACCCGCCGTATTCACCGGACATAGCCCCCTCCGATTACCACTTGTTTCGGTCGATGGCGCACGGTTTAAGCGAGCAGCGCTTCCATTCTTTTGAAGAAGCCGAAAAATGGCTTGATTCCTGGATTGCCTCGAAAGATGAGTCGTTTTTCCGACGGGGGATTCAATTGCTACCAGAGAGATGGGAGAAAGTGGTCTCTAATGATGGACAATACTTTGAGTAATGTCATTGTAAGCATTATATTTTAAATAAATTTTATTTAAACAAAAAAAACTTATTCAAATAGTTTGTTTCTTATTGAGCAATCACAAGTATATAAAATTCATTATTGAATCTTTGAGATTCTAAAAATACTACCGCTAGGACAGTGGCTAGTTATATGAATAATATAACTAAAAGTATTATACATTGTTGCCACCTAACATTGTAGCTAATGTCAGCCTGACAACCGGAAGCTATCTCCCAAAGCGTAGAGAAACGTGCACACCCATCTTAAGCTTATCCAGGACAAACGTTGTTTAACGGACCTTTGATAATTGTGGTAGCATTGGAAACAGTTAGAATAGGGGTACTATTTTACTTTATATGAGAAAAAATGTTAAAATATAGAATTGATAGAGTTTAGGATTTAAATAAAACGGTCTTAGTTCATAAAAAACAAACGAAATTAACTTTAAAATTAATATATCTTAAAAATATATTTTTAATCTGTATGTAAAAGCTCGAAACAGCATCCTCCATGATATAATGTCATACGACGACAGTCTTTCCAATAAAGTTTAACCGATTTGGGCAATCTTTCTTTATAGCCTTCGTCAGGTTAGACTATCACCAATATTTATGTCTTTATTAATAAGGCCAACTGACGTCGCAGCAGGACGACAATGGATGTCTTGCTGCTTGCTTTTCCATCAAAATAGCGTGAATTAGAAAAAAAATTGAACAGGGCGTAAGCCCCCCTGGCATAGGGGCAGAGCCGTGTGACCGTAACGTGATAATTGTGGGTTTAATTTCCACTCGTATGAATTAATTATTATTTATTTATATTTTCATTTCTTTGCTCTAATACCAAGGCCAATATTGCGGCGTAGAGCTACGCCACTCAACAAGCAATGCCTCGAAAATTCGGTGGAAATAGGGGAACGGAGTGCTTTAACATTAGGTTCCTTCTGCCTGCCCTGTTATATGCGGGATACAATGTGACCCTGAAAAAAATAATTGAATAATATGTAACAAACAAAAAAATATATACATAAAAGTAACAAAAAATATATATAGAACCTTAGGATCGAATAAACACACTTTCCAAAATGATCTCCACTGTAAAAATATTGAAATTCTGTATGTATAGCGTAGTACGAACTACATTTTAAGTGCACCCTCTTAGCGACGGTTAAACATCCAATACCTATATAATTCATCCCTTTATGTTGAAACCTTTAACCAGAATATTGATAAACTCAATTGTATTATTTGTTGTAATACACTCGACCAACGCACCAACAAGTTGAGTGCCGGAATTCCGACACTCAACACGCAAGCCAACATTCTATAATTGTATTGAGTGTCGGAACTCAACATAGCATTTTATTTTACACGAATTAAAAAATTAAATCGATTGCTCCCAGTGAGAGTAGAATCTATAACTATGAGTTCTGTCACTGAATAGTCAATGTCTCATAAATTGGACAGAAACTGGAAAAGGGAATCTCTTGACGCTACGATGTCTCTGCCTACTATCCTACATTCGGGGTACAGAGTAAAGGTAAAGGCAAACACATTAAGCTGGCATTTGCAACCTAACATTTGCTAAACAATACTAGCAACTCTATATGTAATATTTCTATTTATTATTGTTAACTTATTTTAGTACATTAATAGAGTACATTATTATGAATTTAAATTAATTAATTTCTAAATTAGATTTATTATCTTATACAAATACAAATTTCCGTTTTTTTAATAAGTAAGTTTTTTCTTTCCTAAGTGTGGAATTATACTTTAAAATGTTACAAAAATATAAAAAAAAATGATATTCTCTCTTGCCAAACAATAGTTCTAAGTAATTATCTTCGGAGAGCGAAAATTTATAAAAATTTCCCTACAGAGATGCTAACAACATAAATAAGTTGTAACAAGCGTATAAGAATTTCGACGTAGGTCGATGAGAACGTATGGCGCAGTGGCAAAGTGTAACTGTAAAACCGACTGGTTGTGGGTTAGATCCCCACTCGAGGAGATGAAATATTCACTTAAATTTAGATTTCCATTTCTTCGCTCTGGTGTCGAGGCAAAGTGCAGTGTTGAGTTCTGCCACTCAACACGCAATGTTTCCAAAATTCGGCAGAAAGTGGGGAACGGAGCGTCTTAACACTAGGTTCCCTCTGCCTACCCTGCTGTGTGCAGGATACAGCTGATTGATTTATTTTTATTTTATTATTATTCCTCCAGTTATTCCATTTTCTAGTCATCTTCTAATCAACTTTTTTTGTGTAGACTTTAAGATGTAAAATGAAAGATGTCTTATTTCTCGTTCCCGTAGGAATTCCTAGAAATCCTCTTTTAGTGTTCCCCGACACTAAACAATCTTGGGACGATTAGGGAGTGTAGTTTAGGGAGCTAAATTTCAAATTGTTCAGCAAGGTAGGCAGAGGAAACCTAGTATTAAGAGACAACGTTCCCCACTTTCCGCTGAGTTCTGGAGGCATTACGTGTTCACTGGGGGAACTCAACGCCGCTCTTTGCCTCGACACCAGAGCGAAGAAATCAAAATATAAACGCAAGTAAATATTTTATCTCTTCGAGTGAGGATTGAACTAACAACCAATCGATTTTACAGCCACACTCTGAACAAAAAAAGATATATCCCCCAAATTAGATTTCAACCCACGACTACCGCACTTAGTCAAAAACATTCTACGCTAGACCTCGTCAATTTAAGAGATAAAGATTACAAATCTTGACAAATTTAAGTGTCAGATAGAAATTAATCTGTCCTTTGAATTTATTGCCAACGATATTGGAATAACATTACGCTTTTGCGAGTCAAATTTATTCTGAAATTGTATTATCGTTGATATAATTGTATATTTAATAGTATTATATTAAAATATATTTTAGTTTTAAATATAATTTACTAATAAATGCGAAGGCATCGCGGCACAGCGTCTAACTGTTAACTCGATAAATGTGGGTTCAATTTCCAGTCGGAAAAATTATTTATTTTTATTTTCTCGCTCTCATAACAAGACAAAGAGCGGCGATGAGCCTCCATACATCACGCAATATCTAATGCGGAAAGAATATACAGTCACAACACTCCGTCCTCCATTATACACTTAATATCGAGGTGGCACCTGTTATACGGCGGACCCCAACGCAGCACTTTGTCTATTTGGACTATAATCGAGAATATTGTTATATAAACTTTAAATATTACCAACCACCAACCCCTAATTTTTAATGACAAAAAATAACATAATTTCATGAACCTATTATTGTTTAGACTTTAGAGTATACAACTTGATAATCTATACTTGATATGTATAGATAAAGATAAAGAGGAAAAATTTGTTTTGTTTTACGCACTATTCTTATATCAGTAACTATTACTTCGATTTGAGAAATAATTTTTACATTGCATAGCCCATTTGTCATAGAAGGCAAAAAAACCGGGGAAAACTGAGAGAAATTACAAAAACTAAAGGATATTTTCCAAATTATTTTCAGAAATTTGACATTTAATATAATCGATATAATGATGTTCAGGTGGTAAAGGAGTTTTTAAATAAAAGTAACGAGGCCCGAACATTTTCATATCGTATAATTCAAAAAATTCTACCGCAACGACCTAAAGATTTTTTTATATAATGGGAATTAAAAATAAATAAATCAACTTAACTCTGTATTCCGCGCACAGCAGGATAAGCAGAGGGAACCTAGCGTTAAAACGCTCCGTTCCCCACTTTCTGCCGAGTTCTGGAGGCATTGCATGTTGTGAGTGGCGAAACTCAACGCTGCGCTTTGCCTCGACACAAGACCAAAGCGAAAAAATGGAAATATGAATTTAAATAAATATTTCATTTCCTCGAGTGGGGATCGAGCTCATTACAAATCGGTTTTACAGTCACGCTGTGTCACTGTGCCACGACTGGCCTCTATATAAATACATTTTTATCTATTATATATAATAGATATAAATGTATTTATAGAAAAAAGAATATGGGAAAAGGTTTTGATTTCCCCACTGTGGTAGACAAGGCTCGGCATTGAGTTCCTCCACTCGATACGAAAGTCAAGAACGGAGTGTCTTAACACTAAGCTCTTTAACATAACATAACGGTAGGCAGAGAGAGCTTAGTGTTAAGACACTCCGTTAGTTCGAATTATGTATTTCGAGCTAAAATTGAAGTCATAGCTATGATTACACAGTATCTGCCCTTTACTAAAATATATAAGTATTTCTAAAGTCAATCCAGATTTTTCTTAACAAATGACTTATACATTATATCAGTTGGTGTCAGTGGCGTAGCTAGGGTATTTGCTGCCTGGTGCGGCTTAGGACTTGATGCCCTTTAATATGGTCAAAGTAATTTCGGATTTCAAAACACAGTAGAGTAGATATATACATTTTTTATTGCTTCAAAACTATAATAACTATATATAAGTTATAATGGGGGTCCAAGATGGAAGCCCTTCGAGGGCTGCAACGTTCCACGAGCCACTTCTGCCACGTGCAACTCGCAAAAGCGCACTGATAGGGCGTCCTCCCAAGGCGACGCGCACCGGTGCGTCCTCGCTGGTGTGTCAAGTGGCGAAGAATGCGGCGTTGGGGACGGCCACCCAACACGCCATGTCCGGAACGGC
>JAAIXJ010000510.1:20024-37032 GCA_013403705.1 Heliconius hermathena | reverse complement strand
ATGTGTATAAGAGACAGCTTTGATGCCCCTTTCCTTTTGATGCCCGGTGCGACTGCACCGCTCGCACCCCCCCCAGCTACGCCACTGGTTGGTGTGTTTATCATATATTTCGTAAGAACATTGAACTTAGATTTTGTTGGCGATAGAATATATTATATACACTAAAACTTCTTTTTTTTCTCCATAGAGTAATAATTCGCTCCACCATTGGGAATCAAACTTACAACTGTCACGTCGAGGAGCTTAACAGCTGATTTAAACGAAAATTTTATATAAAAGTAAACACAAAGAACCACAATGCATTTTACAACAATAAAAGTATTTTATCCACTCAATAAAAGGGGGTTTCCCCCAAACGTGGCTTATAACGTATTTCACGCTGTGAACGAATTGAAGTCATAAAACTAGAATTTGTTCACAAAAGATATAAATTTTATTTTTCCACTGAAGCTGGATGCTGTGGATATCCGAATTTACGATTCTTTTCATATTAACTTCAATATCGTAAGAGTATGTATATTGTATAATATAATATTGGGTTAGAAATGCCTAGGCTGGTTCTTTTTATGGTAATGTATACTTTAAATATAAACTACTAGCGGCTCGCCCACGGCTTCGCCCGCTTAAAATACATGATTACTGATTTAATAAGCACAATCGATTGACAACTATAATGACTTCTAATATGACTTTTTTACGACATTGTCGTCAAAGAATTTTCGATTGTTTTAAATAAAAAAATACGACCATTGTTGATATTTAATATTTATAAAAAAAAAAAAATATTTATTACACGTATATATTAACTTTATGTTCTTTTTACCTATATACTCTGTTAAATGTGCTGATGTCAGTGAATAATTTAATTTAGGTTGTAGGATTCATAATATTCTTTGTAAAATAACTGTATTAATTGCATATTAACTCCTGTACAGTTTTTAAATTAGTTACATATATTATATGAACGAACCAACCAAAATATCTTTGTATTTACTTGATATTTCTTTCAAGATCGTTCTTTATCTCTGTGTTGAATTAATTACGACTTAAACTTAACTGTTATGATTTATGAAGGTAATCTCCACTAACAATTCAACTTTGCTTACTTTATTGTATAAAATATTATATAATAGTGCTTCAAAAATATATATTTTTATCAATAATCATATAAACCAGACGTTTCGAATGTCATTCTTTAGCCAGGGTCATACCAGCGCGATTGCTATATAATATTCGCAGGCAAAGTAATGCCTTGAGTTCATTCAAATGACGATAACTTTTTTTTTAATGAACCGATTTTGATGAACTAAACTTTAGTACTCAAGTTGAGTTAAAACAAAGCAATTGGTGAAATTTTCAAGTAAATCGGTTCAGTACTTTCAGAGAAAAATGCGGACAAAAATATGTCGACAGACAGACAGACAGACAGACAGGCAGACAAGAAATTCAAAAAAAAATCTTTTTGCTTTCTATTATTCTTTTTAAGTGTCCCTCTATCCATTTCAGTCAAAATTACTAAATGTACAGACAAAATATTTTTACTGTCTTATTATATATAGAGATAACGCGTGGCGTTGAGTTTCGCCTATCACGTCATTAGAGTATTTTACTTCTACGAGTGGGAATCGAACCCACAACCGTTGCGTTTACAGTCACACGCTCGTAGACCTGAAGCCGCGGCCTTGTAATACTTACGCCCGAAGGCCTAAAGGCGAATTTAAGTAATTATTAATATTTATTTACCATAAGCATTTATTTTGATAGCTGCTTACTCCAATCCAGGTGCGGCTGGCACACGCCCAGCAGATGATATCTCGTCTTATTTATGTATTTAGTTAAATATTTAAATGTGTTTCCATTGTATGAACCAGCAAACTGGTAGATCAGAAGGAATATAGGCTTTTCCTATTTCTTTTTTTACAATAAGTCACTTATTTCTACTCTTTATTGCTAGAAACATTGCGTGTTGCGTGACGTAACTTAACGCCACTTTTAGTCTTATGAATATAAATTATATTAATCAAAGCTGTCATGTTAAGACATAATAGATAGGTATTCCTTTCAGAGAAAAAAATAAATTAATCATCTTTACATCCCGCACACAGCAGGGTAGGAAGAGGAAACCTAGTGTTAAAACACTTCGTTCCTCACTTACCAGAACGAGAAAAATGAAAACGTTAAATATGTATTTAATTTTCTCGATTGGGAATCGAATCCACAACCTGTCGAGTTTGCGCCTGCCCCTTACCCCTGCGCAACAACTGGTATCTTTAGTATAACATATATTTATGTTTCAAACTACTACCAATTCTAAAAATATATATATAAAAATTACGAGATTAATTTAAGCTTTACACAATATTTCACTATACATGTATGACGTCAGCATCATAAAATTAAAACAGCAGGAGGTTCTTTCATTATCGCTTTTCTTAGGTCGAGTTATAACTATGTAATAAAATCTAAGAAACTGAATTTGCCCCGTGATACTTTAGTTATATGTAGTTTAGGTGCCAGCCAAGAAAAAAAATAGGGCATAACTACTAAATGAACCTAATAAGAGCTAACAAAAATAATTTAAAAGGTACCCCTGTTGGCACCGGTTCCAAAAATAGTAGATTTTAGTAGTAAATAATGAAAATATTATGTTCTACAATTAAATTTTTGGTTAAGTTGGTGCTTATGACTTATGTTGTTTTGAAGTTGATTACAATTTTTTACATTTACAATATATTTTATTTCAATTGTTAATATAAGTTTTGTACTTACAAACATTAAAACGTGTGACTGTAAACGTGACAGGTCGTGGTCGTGGTCGTCGAGTCCCGCTTGTGGAAATGGAATATTTAATATTTTCATTACTTCGCCTCGGTGTCAAGGCAACACGCAACGCCTCCAGAATTCGGCGGAAAATGGGTAGCAAAAGTTCTCAACACTAAGCTCCCTCTGCCTACCCTGCTAAATACGGGATAGAACGTGAAGCTGAAAAAAAAATACACCATATATCGTCAACGGTCAATGGAAACATACAACAACGGTTACTAAGGATTGCATTACCCAGTACTAAGTGATGAGATTTCAGATTAGCCTGCACTAGAACATAATTACATTGACAATAATACATGCAAGTCATATGTCCTACAATTTGGTTAGTGAATCGTGGTGAGAAAATCATACAAAAAAATCAAAATAAATCAGCTTCACGCTGTATCTCGCACACAGCCGGATAGGCAGAGGGAAACTAGTGTTAAGACACTCCGTTCCCCACTTTCTGCCGAATTCTGGAGGCATTGCGTGTTGAGTGGCAGAACTCAACGCCGCGCTTTGCCTCGACACACACAAATTGAAATATAAATTTAAGTAAATATATCATCTCCTCCAGTCGGGATCGAACTCACAACCAGTAAGTTTTACAGTCACACGTTGTGACTGTAAAACCTACAGGCCTATGCAGTATATATGTAGATATATATTATAATTGACTGTGTAATTGAATAATTAAACAGGTCGATTGCTTATCAAATAATCTAATAGTTAGAAGTATTATTTACATGTTATTGTAAGCGCAACGGTTGTGGGTTTGATTCCTACCCGAGAAAATAATTTCATATTTTCGTTTTCTAGCTCTGGTAACGATGCAAAGTGTTGTGTGAGGCTCCGTCACTTAACACGCAATGCCTCCAGAATTCAGCGGCAAGTGGAATGGAAGTGGCTTAATAGGAACGAAGAGACTTAACACTAGGTCTTAAGGTTCCCTCTGCCTAACCCGCTTAGTGCGGAAAACAACGTGAAGATTATTAACATTCTTTCACTTAATATATAACTGCTTTAAGTAAATTACTGAGACCGTCGCTTTAGTGAATACAATTGCACAATTGTTCTTCTTTTTCACGCTGTATCCCGTTTCTGCTTTACACTGTATCCGTATATAGCAGGGTAGACAAAGAAAAAGCCAAATGTCAAAACATTTCGTTCTTTACACTCAAAGCCGCATTGTATACTAGAACGGCGAAATGAAAATCATTCGCACCCCTAAGTAAAAATTGAGGCCAGTCGTGGCGCAAGGGTACAAAATGTGACTGTAAATCGACTGATTGTGGGTTCGATCCCCACTCGAGGAAATGAAATATTTACTTAAATTTATATTTCCATTCACTCTGGTGTCGAGGCAAAGAGCGGCGTTGAGTTCTACCGCTCAACACGCAATGCCTCCAGAATTCGGCAGAAAGTGGGGAATGGAGTGTTTTAACACTAAGTTCCCTCTGCCTACCCTGCTGTGTGCGGGATACAGCGTGGAGCTGATTTAAAAAATCAAACCCTCAACCATCGCGTCTTTACTCCACCTTACCAGCCTTCTCTAAATCGAAAACGCCTACAATTAAGAAATAACATTTATGTATGTATATTACATACAATAATACATACATACTCGTACATATGTTATACAGAATTGCGTTACTAATTTACATCTAGAGTGTTTCGCCCGATAATGCCCGCCTTGAATATTACTTGAGACCTACAGAAACTGTTTCCTAGATCTGTTACAGTCTTAATGTTATGAGTAAATAAATTTTGGCCGATTTTGAGTGTATTTAAATATTAATACAGTTTTAGCGTTGTATTTATTATGGCAGGCCGTTGTGGCGCAGCAACATTAAAGTGGCTATAAACAAGTCGGTGTTGTGGATTCGATTACCATTTGAAGTAGGGAATTATTTTCATTTTCTTATTTTGGTGACCAGGCAAAGCGTGGCTTTGAGTTCCGCTATTCAATACGCAATATCTTGAAAATGGGGAAACGGTTCCCTCTGTCTGTGGAATAAAAGAAAATATAAAAATATGTTTTTAAACGAAATTTGAACCCACTATCATTTACACAAACTCAACTCTACCGCGATACCTACAAAAACATACTACAAAATATAAAAGTGTATTATTTCAATAGGATTTCCTTTATATGTTTTTATGGAACGACAAGGACATAACCGGATGACGTTCTTCTTTGTAAAACGATGTGGGTAGTTTGCCCTTCCTCACTTTATTATGAAAAAGCATTTGGTATATATCTAAACTAAGTTATAAATATATATTATACCACGGCAGCGTGGTTTAATATGGTATACTAGTGGAACCTGCGTGGCTTCGCCCGCTTCTTTTTTATTTAATATTAAAATCAGCTTCACGTTGTATTAGGCAGAGGGAACCTAGTGTTAAGACATTCCGTTCCCCACTTTCCGCCGAGTTCTGGAGGCATTGAGTGACGGAACTCAACGCCACGCTTTGGGATGCCGAGCGGGATCGAACCCACAACCGTCGCTTTTCAGTCACACCCTTGAGCCCCTGCGCTATGACTGCTTTCAAGAAAGAAAATATTCACTTATTTAAAAATGAAAATTGTAAGTAAACGTCTTCCCTAATAATAATAAAATTTAGAGACAAGTTGCTGAAATAAGAAAATTGTACGAATTGTGTTTCTCGTAAACTCACATAAATCAAGAATAAGCTATTTGTAGAAATATTGTATAACAAGATAGAAAGCGTTCTGAATATTAAACAACTCCTTTTCGATATAAAATGTGGTTTTAGTATTAAATAATAATATTTTAACAACATTATAGCACAATTCAAATAAATTTATTATAAAAAAATGATTTTTGTGAGTTTGATCGTTTTTTATAAATAGGAAAAATGGTTACATTTTTTCTTTGACATTTTGTAAAGCTAATGTAAATTTCATTTGGACATTTTTTTTATTTTTTATACTTTGTAATGTATTTTACATATAGCAGGCCAGGTAGAGGGAACATATTGTAGAGATACTCTTTTCTCCATTTTTTCTTAAATTTTCGATGTAATGCGTATTGAATGGCGGAGTTCTACACCGTACTTTGTTTGATCACTAGAGATAGAAAATAAAAATGAGTGGGAATCGAAACCACGCGTGAGAATCGAACCCACAAGCATCGCGTTTACAGTCAGACGCAATGCCGCTGTGCCACGACAGCTTCCAATAAAAAATAAAACGGTAAATCCATATTAATATTTAAATACAGTCAAAATCGGCTTAGCTTAGTCAAAATTTACCCAATACATTCTAAGACAACAGAGCCTTTGGATGCTGTCATCCATCACATAATTTCTTTTGAGTATTTTACATTAGCTCATTGAGTATTTTACTCCGCCTACCAATATGTATTCTTTTAGCTCCACTCTCCAACTGCATATAGCAGAGGATAGGCAGTGGGAACTTAGTGTTAACACACATTTTCTCAATTTTCGAGATTGAGTGTTGAGTTACGGAAATCAACGCCGCGCTTTTGCTTCCTGTCAAAGAGGAAAATTGAAAGTAATTTATTACTTCGAGTGGAAATCGAACCTGCCCCACGATGGCCTCATATAAGTTATTCATAAAAAAAAATTAAAAATAAACATTTGAAAAATCGTATAAGCGTCTCTTTTTAAAAGCTTCCACTACAAGTCAATTTTAGGTGAGCTTTTAGTTCACAACGCGAACGACTACTTCACCTCGTTCAATTAAATATGTCAAAGTGTAATATTTCCAAGTTGCCTCGTTCTCGTTCTAATTAAAACTGATGACGTGTTAAATTAATTACTTATTTACGCCTATCTAGGTTAGTTCTAGAAAATGTACACAGCTTATGTGCAGGTTTATCATAAAAAAAAATAAATCAGTTTCACACTGTATCCCGTTTATAGCAAGGTAGGTAAAGGGAACCAAAGAATCTAGTGTTAAAACGTTCCGTTTCCATTAAGATGCCTCCGTTCCTCACTTTTTATCGAATTCTTGAGGCATTGCGTGTTCAGTGGAAGAACTTAACGCCGCGCTTTGCCTCGTTATCAGAACGAGGTAATGAAAATATCAAATATTTCATTCCCGTGAGTGGAAATCGAATCCACAACAGTTGTGTTTACAGTCGTAGGCTTTTCTCTGCGCTTCTGTGACACGGTGGCCTCATATAAAACTTGTAAGTTTGTTTGAAGCAACTGCACTCAAAATTTCGCCGTACGTGGACAGCAAAATATCTTAATAGGTCTTCCTTCCTTTGATATATTTGTGAGAATGTCTTGTTTGTTTAATTTTAAGACATATAGGTCTACTTAAGTACTTACTATATATCTAACTAAACCAACATCAAATATTTAATTGTAATAAAAACTAGATAATGAAAATGCTGTCTTTAGGATATGGTCCCAGCAAGTTTAAATTACACGGAGTGTGGGTGTAAAAAATTTAATAAATGGTTACATGTAACGAACGATACTTTAACTAAGAAGTGCCATCACTTATATGAGACTTACTTTGAGGTATTATATAAAATAATGTAAATGTTTATCTTTAAATACGTTGTTTTATTAACCTAATTCTGAAACAAAAGTAGGAGCAATTTGACTGTATTTTTTATGTTTGTTTCTTAAAACTTTCAACTTGGTGATTTTGTTAAAGTTCAATGAGAAAACCATATAAATTTTAAATTTGCCTTAAGTATGTAAGCGACAAATGGATGAATAAATCAATATTACGCCAACCGCTTTCGATTATTATTTTTTTTGTTGTTGGAAAGAATGACTAAAAGGGGAGTTGAATAAGAGCTTAGTTATGTTCTGATTATGAGATCTATAAAAAAGTTACTTATATCTTCAATTCTTAGGAGCAAATGAATGATACTCAAGTAAATCTTTTAGGTTATCCGGATATTTGAGTTACTTACCACAACGTAAACAAGAGGCCAGTCGTGGCGCAGGGGCACAAAGTGTGACTGTAAAACCGACTGGTTGTGGGTTCGATCCCAACTCGAGGAGATGAAATATTTATTTAAATTTATATTTAATTTATACTTCGCTCTGGTGTCGAGGATAAGCGCGGCGTTGAGTTCTGCCACTCAACGCGCAATGCCGCCAGAATTCGGCAGAAAGTGGGGAACGGAGTATCTTAACACTAAATTCCCTCTGTCTATCCTGCAGTGTGCGGGATACAGCGTGAAGCTGATTTATTTATTTTATTTTTACCACAACGTCTTTGTGGTCTGTCTGGCAAATTGTCATTGGTAAACATGATGATGATCAATTTGAAAACTTTAGGATGTTAACTTTACACTGGGATGAGATGTGACCGTTTTTAGAGGTCTGACAATGTAGACGAAGGATACTCATGGAAATTCCTTCAATTCCTGCTTACAGTAGCTACCTTGAGCTCTAGACTTAATTTTGAGCCCTAGACCTTATATTGATAAGGACTTTGCACCCATATGGATTATAAGTGCCACTATAAACTTTATGATGGCGACCATAGATATTCGAAAATCAGAGATAAGAGAAACTTCTTCAATGATATACAGCAATTACCTTGTATTTGGCTCACTCCATGGTGTTCAATATTCTAAAATATGCCCGAAGGGCATGTATGAAGAGGTTGATGACAGTGGACGAGGCGAAAGAGGTATGTAGAGACCGTAGCGTATGGCGCTCCGTTCTCTCTGACTACCCCGCAAGGGATAAAGCGTGAAGCTAAGTAAGTAAGTAAGTAAATTGAAGTTTTACATTGGACAAACACTACCCACTCATATAAGAAGCACTCTTTTAAGTTGTACTAATCACTTAAAATCGTAAAGTAAAATGTTTTTTAATAAAAAAAATCGACTTCATACAGTTAACAAAAAGTATATATAAATTTACTCAACACAAAATAATACATATTTTGTTAAGCAAAAATGATGAAATAAGAATTTTATAAATTTGAAGTCGGTGTCAAGCTAATGCCACAACAACCTTACTATAATATCATATTTTATTTTACTTGGCACCGACAACATAATTATAAAATACTTATTTAATGTTTTTTTGTTTAATAAAATCCGTATTACTTTATGTTAAGTAAATGTATTTTTTAATTTTAAGTTGTCTGGTGTCTAGGAAATTGCTTAAAAAATGGGAATTGGGGTATCCTAATTCCTAATACTAAATTCCCTCTGCATTTCGTGCCTTTGGATGATGCGAGAAAAAACAATTACTTTTCTGAGTGACGATCCAATTGAAGAATGGAATGATAGAGAAAGAAGTGTCGTAGCACTAGGTTAGGCTCTTCTAACTTTTGCACTTCTTTATGGATATGCATAAGTATTAATAAAATTAAAATTAAATGAGCTTCACGCTGTATCCCGCACACAGCAGGGTAGGCAGAGGGAACCTAGTGGTAAGACACTCCGTTCCCCACTTTCTGCCGAATTCTGGAGGCATTGCGCGTTGAGTGGCAGAACTCACCGCCGCCCTTTGCCTCGACACCAGAGCGAAGAAATGGAAATATAAATTTAAGTAAATATTTCGTTTATCGAACCCACAACCAGTCGATTTGACAGTCACACTCTATGCCCCTGCGCCTCGACTGGCCTCTATAATAGATAGGCCAAAATCTATAGTAAGAACGAACAATCGATCTTTAACTGTATGTATATGTATTTCACAGGTTCGTAGCCACACTCAATGAACACTGCCAACACGTCTGCTCTCAGCGGTGGCTCTCCTATTAATGAAGTGGTGCGAACGAGATTGTGTTTGTCTATTTATACTAGTGCATGTATACATGAATAACTGATTGTATAGACTGAGTTTATGTATGAAGGATCAGTCTAGAAACGCAAACACTACAAACAATATTGCATTTTAGTTCGATACGATGATAAATCAGCTTCACGCTGTATCCCGCACATAGCAGGGTAGGCAGAGGGAACCTAGTGTTAAGACACTCCGTTCCCCATTATCTGCCGAATTCTGGAGCCATTGCGTGTTGAGTAGCGGAACTCAACGCCGCGCTTAACCTCGGCACCAGAGCGAAGAAACGGAAATATACATTTAAGGAAATATTTCATCTCCTCGAGTGGGGATCGAACCCACAACCAGTCGGTTTTACAGTCACACCTCGTGCCGCTGAGCCACAACCGGCCTCTCTTTTATTTTTGACGATGATAAATAGGTAAATGATCTTTAAAATGAAAATACAACAATTTGGAATAATTACTCCCAAAATACATTTTTATATAAAAAGAACAAGGAAAAGATATATTTAACTATGTTTTTTGTAGAAAAAAATATACTTTGTTCTTCTGTAAAGAAGTTAAGGCGATTTATAGAATGATATAGCATTTTCTCTTTGTAATGTAGAATAATATTATATCGCGAGGTCTCCTTTTACAAATCCAATAAAGCGTTGTTTTTCTTTCTGCCTTTGAGTGTTATCGAATGTCTCAATAAGCCTTTAAATTAGTTTAACATTTAGGTTTTTGTGTTTCAAAATTACATTCTGGAGGTCAATGACAGTATGAGGCCGATAGTAGCGGATTCAAATTTGTTTGTTGTTCTTTTTATTTCTTTGAGGCCGTCGTGGCCCAGAGGACAAGAGTGTGACTGTAACGCGACGGTTGTGGGTTCGATCTCCATTCGAGAAAATGAAATATTTATTTAAATTTATATTTCCATTTCTTCGCTCTGGTGACAAGGCAAAAGTGCAGCGTTGAGTTCCGCCACTCAACACGCAATGCCTCCAAAATTCGGCGGAAAGTTAGAACGGAGTGCCTTAACACTAGGTTCCCTCTGTCTATCCTGCTGTGTGCGGTATACAGCGTATAGCTGATTCTTTTTATTTTGATACTAGTTTTTAATTACAGTTTTACACCCTATGTAACTAAGGGTATTTTAATGGCCGAGTTATATATGACACAGTATGTAGACGCACACACGTCATAACTCATAGGACATTTGTAAATAAAACTTTTTAAAATAATTGCATGATCAGTGGCGGAACGGAGCTAAACGCCGCGTTTTGCCTCGATATTTAAGAAATTAAAATATTAAATATTTAATTCCCCTAGTGGGAATCAAACCCACAATCGTCACGTGCTCCTGCGCCATTACGGTCTTAAATATAATTAACGTATTACCTTATTATTGTAAAATTTGCATAACACATATAATTTTTTTATGAAGTACTACATAAGTAATTTCTCACTTAGATTTATTTAGCCCACAGATGTGTATACTAATATTATAAAGCTATAAGTAAAGTTTGTTTCGTTGAACTCGATAATTTTACTAATTATTTAATAATCAGCTTCACGCTGTATATCGGACACGGCAGGTTGGGCAGAGGGAACCTTGTAGGTAGATAAGACACCCCATTCCCCACTTTCCGCCGAATTCTGGAGCTATTTCGTGTTGAGTGACGGAACTCAACTTTTTCCATTTCCTCGACACCAGAGCGAAGAAATGGAAATATAAATTTAAATAAATATTTCATTTTCTCGAGTGGGGATCGAACCCAAAACCAGTCGAGTTTACAGTCACACTTTGTGCCTCTGCGCCACGACTGGCCTCCTGCCTACTAATAATTATTTAATTCGATTTATAAATTCTTTATGTAGAGGAAAGTCCATTTATCGAGAAAAGTTAGCTATATAATAATTATAGTTATATTAAGCAGACTAAAGCAAAAGTAAAAACTAGTTTAAAAGATAAAAAAAAAATTTAAAAAATTAGCCTCACGTTGTATCCCGCACACAGCAGGGTAGACAGAGGGAACCTAATGTCAAGACACTCCGTTCCCCACTTTCTGCCGAATTCTGGAGACATTGTGTGTTGGGTGGCGAGGCAAAGCGCGGCGTTGAGTTCTGCTCAACGCCGCGCTTAGCCTCGACACCAGAGCGAAGAAATGGATATATAAATTTAAGTAAATATTTCATCTCCTCGAGTGGGGATCGAACCCACAACCAGTCGGTTTACAGTCAAACTTTGTGCCGCTGCGCCACGACTGGCCTCGAAAAAAGATAAAATTTAAGAAAATTATTACAATAAGTCACAGGCGAACTTTCGTAAAGCTCGTCGTCGTTGAAAATCAAAACAAGAGCTCTACTAAAAACATATGAAACATTTAATTTACAAAGTAAGTACGTAGAAACAACCCATGTGGAAATATAAATTTACAATTCGCTTTCTAAATACAATTCTCCCTTCATAGTTATATTTCTTTCCATCTTAAATGCAGATGTAGTTTTTATGAAAGAAAAAGAACGCTACGTAAAATTTATTAGTCTTATTTTATAAGTCTCGAGTTTCTGAAAAATAAATGTAAAAAAAAAATTTATACTTTTATTTTTCATATTATATATTTTTAAAATAAAACACTCCGTTCCCCACTTTCTGCCGAATTCAGGAGGCATTGCGTGTTGAATGGCAGAACTCAACGCCGATCTTTGCCTCCACACCAGAGCGAAGAAATGGAAATATAAAATTAAGTAAATATTTCATCTCCTCGAATGGGGATCGAAGCCACAACCAGTCGGATTTACACACTTTGTACTTTGCGCCACGACTGGCCTCATATATTTTTCATATATTTTTTTTTTACTAAATGACTGACAGTTAACACACAAACGAAACTTCTGGACTTAGAGAGTTCAAATTCGGAATGTCGGTAGGATAGAGAGTGTAGGATAGTATAAGATAGAGTTTCTTGACAATCCAAAGAGAATGGCACAGAACAAGATTTTCCATTTCATACTAGACATATGAAAATAGTTTTGTAACTGTTATCTAAAAATATCAGTGCTTTAACTTCATTGTTTGGGTTTTTTCAATTGTGTTTTATGCAGTTGGCCCTAATGGCCTCTACGGTGTCACTGGATTTGAGAAGGTCGAGCTAGAAAAGCTCTGACCTTAGCTACCGTGGAAAATGTTGACTTCAATTAATGTGAGTTACGTCAACTGAATTTATTGATATTTTTAACAATACCAATATTTATATATCAAGCGTTTTCTATTTGTTGACTGTATAAATAAAGCGCGGCGTTTAGTTGCGCCACTCAACACGTAATATTCCGAAGACTGGGCTAAAAATGGGGAACGGTCTCTTTCTGGTGACCGTGATGTACTATGCTATGCGGTATATAGATTAAAGCTATTTGTAATTGTGGTATTTATCTATTTTTATTATATTATACGAGATCACAATATTGAATATTACGGTTGCAATTGTTCTTTTTAGATTCACGGAATTTAATCCTGCATAGAAATTCTGAAAGCATTGCGTTTTAAATGGCGAAACTCAACGCCGCGCTTTGTCTCTTTATAAAAGCAAAGAAATGGAAATATTAAATTTTTCATTTTCTCGAATGAGAATCAAACCCACTATCTTTACAGACACACACTTGTGCCCCTGTGCCACGACTGGCTCCATTGTCAGTTATATTTTTATTCATCCTCTATTGCTATATATGCAGAGAAACTGTGGTAACAGTTTCTCTGCTTAACATGTATAATCATGAAGTTACGTAATTTTTCTTTGCAATTAGCTTAAAAAACATCACATTAAAAATTCAAGCATTTCTTGACCCTCTAGAAAGTAGCACGAGAGGGTCAAGAAAAAATGCATGCAATGTATTAATTAAGTCTCAAAGAAAATTTAATTAAAATGTACAGCAATTATAATATTTTTTTAGCTTTACGCTGTACTTCACACAAACAGAGGTAAGGTTGTAGGTAGACAGAGGGAACCTAGTGACAAGAGTATCTCCATTCATCATTTTCGGTCAAATTCTACAGGCATTGCATGTTAAATAGCGGAACTCAACGCTGCGCTTTGCCTCGACACCAACGTGAAGAAATGAAAATTTACTAAATTGGGTTTGAAAAAAAGTCATACTTAAAATTTGTATTTTTAATAAAAGCTGTAAAAAAAATTCAACGCACTTGTCGATTATGGGCAAAACAGTTAAAGATAGTCCATACAGTTCCATATCTGAGTGCGTGGTTGGATCAATCCCTTAAGTGGGTAAGCTGGTTCTCGTTAGGGTGTACACCCTAAATATTTAAAGTTATCATACATTTCTTTAATTACAAGTGGTATTAATTACGCAAGTTTTTCTTATGATAGTAGTATAAATATTTATTAAGGGAAATACGAATAAGACCAGACCAGTATTAGGGGCCTAAATATAATTTCTAAGCTAGCTTCATTATTCAATGCTTCTACTATTGATACAATAAAAAAATGCCCATATTAATTTTGTTTCATAATTATGACTTTTTAAAATTATTATAATAGTTTCAAAAATGTAAGTACGTTTTTATTAAATACTTGGATAAGTAATATAGATTCTTGTAGATTTATATATTTTATTAAAATTAAATCAAAAATCAGCTTCACGCTGTGTCCCGCACACAGCAGGGTAGGCAGAGGAAACCTAGTGGTAAGACACTCCGTTCCCCACTTTTTGCCGAATCCGGGCGGCATTGCGTGTTGAGTGGCAGAACTCAACGCCGCACTTTTCCTCGACACCAAGAAATGGAAATATAAATTTAAGTAAATATTTTATCTCCTCGTGTGGGGATCGAACCCACAACCAGTCGGTTTTACAGTCACACTTTGTGCCCCTGCGCCACGACTGGCCTCAATGTAAATGAGTTAATGTAATGCCTCAAATAATTATAACAAAATACTTACAGATAGTTCTAAGTAAGAAGGATCAGGGGCTTCCTTTAATGACAATCCGGGACGATAGCCTATACTATTTATATTGGACAATATCTTGAGTTTGCGATCCTTAGGAAAAAATGCAGTTTACCGTCTCATATGGGTCTGGAGGGCAATTACATTCCTGATTTATTAGCGAAGCAAGCAATGTTTGATGGAATTCCCATTATTAGTTTCTCTTTTTAAACTAATTTTATACGAAAAGTCAAACAAATTTTATATACAAAGAGAAGAGAAAGACTTTCCAATCACATCCTTTAGAGTCACCATGGATAGGAAACCAAGTTTTAAATTGAAAAATGATGGGAAGGACGTGTTTAATGGAATTTTTTGTGCTTTATGGGTGGCTTAATCAACGACTTACCATAGCCTTTGGCGCTCCGTTCTATCTGACTAAGCGGGGTACCGCTAGGGATAAAACGTGATACTAGTATTAGTAGTAGTAATCAACGACCTCTAGCTGCCATATTTGCAATTCTCATCCTCCTAATAGTGTCTATCACATATTGGTGGAATATGTCCAGAACAATACGTTTAGAAAAAAAGTAAGCTGCATGTTCCGAGAAACAGTTTAATGTAATGTGTGTGTGTGTGTGTTTTGGTTTAATCTCTTTCAGATGAAGCCAAAAAAATACTCTGTGAGTTAACAATATTCCGTTTAACTTAAGTTATGTTATATTATAATTATATTTTATTTATGTAAAACAGGGCAACATATTCGCACAAGCGATAAAGCGCTTAAATTAGATTTAAAAAAAACGCATACTCGAGAAAAAATATAGTATTGGTACTCTTAGTTAAATATTTCCATTTGAACACGCGAGCAAAGCTCCAAGAAAAGTCTACTTATAAAAAAAACAGACATTTGTAATCGTTTATTAAATTACATGTATCATATTTAGAGTTATTTTGACCAAACTAAAATCGAATACGTTACCTCCATTTCGTAAAGAAAGGCAGTCACGAACTATCATTTTCTTCACATTACTATCCATATACGATACCGTGTTCATATTTCTTAGAAAGGACAAAGCGACCCACGTCACGTCAAGCTTCTTTGTAGTCGCATCTTTCTAGAATAGGGATTATTTAATTGTTTATGATAAATAAAATAAAGAGGATAGATAGTTTGTTTTACACATGAGAGAATATGATACGGTTCCTCTGTTTTTTTTTTTATTATTTTTATATATATACGCTATATCCCGCACAGAGCCAAGTAGGTAGAGGGAACCTGGGAACGTAATGTTAACACTTTCGTTCTACACTTTCCGCCAAATTCTTGAGGCATTGTTGAGTAGCGAAAATCAACGCCGCCTGGTGCCTTTTTACCAGAGCGTAGTCAATAAAAATATTAAATATTTAATTCTCTCGCTTATTCTGTGATGTACCATAAAGCTTGTTAAAACACACGTTAACAGATCCCTTCAAGTAAACGACTTGAAGGGATCTGTTAGTTGGTTCAATTTCGACAAGAGAAAATAGAATACAATAATATTAGCTTCGCTTTTATATACTAAGTGTCCGAGGTAAAATCGAGATTACTAGATAAATATATAATACATCCGAGTGAAGAACAAAATCGAAACTAACGCGTCTGCACTTATACACTTCCATTTCACTTTGATGACCTTTTTTAGAATTCCGTACTTCAAAATGAAAAAATCTTGTGGAATTACTTTGTCGTCGCCCTCAAACTTAAGTTTGTTAACTTTTATAAGCTTTATTTTCCGTTGACCTACAATACTAATTAGTAAGGAACCCTGGTTAGGCGAGCCGAAGTCACGCTAAACTGGTATTTTTAAATAGTAGTCAGAGAGAGCTTATTGAGCCCTTTCATTTTTCTTCCAATTTTTCAAGACATTTCGTGGTGAGTGGCGGTACGATTAAACATCGCTCTTAGTTTTGTTACCAGAAAAAATAATTCATTACCCCAAGCAGGTATCGAATCTACAACCGCTATGGTTACAGTTTAACCACAAAAAATCAAAGAAAATACATTAAAAATATGGTAAAATTCTCAATTTCGCGGATTGCGGCTTTTAAAAATCCAGCAAACGGTTTCGTGTGTGCCTTCATTCAGGGTACTTTTGCACTTTTTTCCAATCACATCCAAGCCAAATGCATTTTAATCCAATTCTACTTCGGCTTATAACTTTCTCCATATTTTTGGGTTAAGCCCCGATGTTAAGTCATCGATGTAGAGGCCCTCTATGCGTAATGGACTCAGTATGTCGCAGTTCTGAGTTCGATACATTCGGGACAATAAATTGTTCTTATTTTGATGAGACTAAACAAGGCGTTAAGTTTTGTCGCTAAAAGAACAACGCTCTCCCTTGCTAGTAGGCAGGGTAAAGGTAGGTAGTACCTACTCGGCTATATGCAGGATAGGATTCACATTTTAAGATTTTGTCAAAAGTACATTTCAACAACAAATAAATACTGATATATATATATATATATATATAT
>JAAIXJ010000510.1:0-19814 GCA_013403705.1 Heliconius hermathena | reverse complement strand
TAGTGTTAAGACACTCCGTTCCCCACTTTTGCCGAATTCTGGAGGCATTGCGTGTTGAGTGGCGAACTCAACGCCGCGCTTAACCTCGACACCAGAGCGAAGAAATGGAAATATAAATATATTTAACATTATCATTTCTTTGCTCAGGTAACCAGAAAAAGCCCGGCGTTGAATACTGCCACTCAACACGCAATGCTTCCAGAATTCGGTGGAAAGTGGGAAGCTGAAATAACTTAATGGGACGGAATATCTTACCTAATGTGGGTTCCGGTTCAGGTTCCCTCTGCCTACCGTGCTATGTGTGGGGTATAACGTGGAGGTTATTATTATTTATCAAATAGCGGGCAATTGTTAAGACCTATTTTTGTCATAGTATCATTTTATAGCCTTCCTTGATGACTGGACCGGTAGTAAATGAGATTAGTGCAATCAATCAAACATACTCTTCAACTCAACATTAAGTATATATACCTAAATTTAGAGAGTAGTTAGTACAGGAGCAAATCGAAAACCCAGCACTGTTCCTGAATGGTCCTGTCAGTGCAAGGAGGAGAGCTGTAGTTGAAGCTCTTATTGAGCGGGTAGTGCGGTACAATCGTAATCTTGGAAATCGTTGAAGTACTCTAGTCGATTGGGCTATACGTGTAGGGTTACGTCAGTTATAATATTACTGTTAAAACTTTTTATTAATATTGTTTTAGTGTTACCCAGGGTAGGCAGACGGGGCCTAGTATTAAGACACTCTGTTCTCCATTTTTCGCCTAATTCTGGATTGCGTGTTGAGCAGCGGAACTAAACGCCGCGCTGTTGCTCAACGATGAAATTAAAAATAATAAATATTTCATTTCTTCAAGTGGGAATCGAACCCACAACCTGTCACATTTACAGTCTACTTATGCCCCTGCGCCACGAGTGGCCTCTATACGTTTACATAGAGTATATAGTGTCCAAAGCGTTAAAGCGTGCTTGCGCTGTGTTTGTCCGCCTTAATTCACTTTAAGCTAGTGCTGTTAGTTAGTATCAGGAACTATACTATGGGTAAACACTAGATGTAAGAAAAAATTGCGGATTAACGCGTTTTTCCCACTAAGACACTTCGTTCCCCACTTTGACCACTCCGCACTTTCTGTCTAAATTCTACACTAATCCATTAGTAAAATTTGTAAATTCACGCGTTTTCCTGGATATTTAGGTCGGCAAAGGGAACCTAATGTTAAGATACTCCACTTCAATTTTCGAGACGTTGCATGTTGATAGGTTTAACCACGCTCTTTATCTGCCAGAGCTGGTAAAACGAAAATATATTTTTATTATTTCTTTTATGTGGGGTTCGATCACAGTCAAACTACGTCACGCCAGGCTCCAATTAGCCATAATCAAATTACATGAAAGATGATTTAAAAATATAAACAGAACTGAAATATTGTACAGATATATTATAATAAAAAGAAACTATTTAATTACTTTAGAGTAAAGAAAGGGTCAGTCGTGGCGCAGAGGTACAAAGTGTGACTGCAAAATCGACTGATTGTGGATTCGTTCCCCACTCGAAGAGATTAAATATATATTTAAATTTATTTTTCCCATTTTTTTGCTCTAGGATCCGGGAAAACGCGGCGTTGAGTTCCGCGCGATGCCTCCAGAACTCATCTCGCGATGCCTCCAGAATTCGGCGGAAAGTGGGAAACGGAGTGTCTTAATACAAGGTTCCCTCTGCCTACTCTGCTGTATGCGGGATACAGCGTGACGCTGATTTATTTTATTTTAAGTACAGAAAATTTAAAAATAATAAGTATAGCTATTGATGTAACGTATGTACTATTAAAAATCCGTTGTTTTTGGATTTGGACCACAAAGACGAGCATGACGTGGAAATCGACGGATATACTTAAGAAATCTATAGTTAACGAATATATAACTTCTTCCTTTTCGAAAAAATAAGCCGGTATAGAATAAAAAAATATTAAAACAAGGTTCAAAATTTAAAAATTTTACTATGCAAAGTCAAACACGTAGGGTACCTACTAGTATTCTGTGAATTTGCGAAATGTGGAATAGCTAAGTGGTGCCGTGGAAGCTCGTCGCGTCTAGAAATATAATTAAGTTTTAGTCCGAGCACTAAACAACGTCACGTTATATCTGACATTTGCATGTTAAATTGAAATGTTGGACGTGCCTTGGTTTGTGTTATATGTTTACTGTGAAATGTCGTAAATTAAAAACAGCATACTCATCACCTAAGCTGCATAAAAATATGTCCAAAACTGTCGCGACGGTTGTGAACGGTTGTGCTCCTTTTGGTAACAAGTTCCCCATTTTCCACTGAATATCGCGGCAATGTGTGTGCAGAGCAGAGTGGCAGAACTCAACATCGCACTTTGTCTCGTTACCAGAGCGAGGAAAATGAAAATAATGAATATTCCATTCCTCCGAGTGGAAATTGTTCCGGCTTCAATAATTTTTTGGCTATGTCACTACTTACTAAACTCATTATGATCGATAACTTTTATTTACGCTTAACATGTTTTATTTAGCGTTATACCTGTCTCGAGTTAGTTTGATCCTTTTCCCGGTTATCGAGGTGAAATTGAAGTGGAATTTTACATGCATATCTAAATAGGATCTGGTAATGGAACTGCAAGGTGGCCGTAGGAATTCGCTAGTTAAGCGATATAATCCCATCGAGTTTGGGCTTGTTTGAATCGTCTTGATGATTACTTTGATGCTAGATTACCATCTAACAACTTTCTGGTTACCAGGGTCTGATAATGGCACTGGAAAATGGCCATAGGAATTTGGTAATTAAGCTAGTATTTGTTTCGTCTTGGTGTTTTTTTTTATCATCTTGGTGGAAGGACCGTTTTTGATTGATGGTGAGTGGTGATACTTGTATACTCCCTTACCTAGGATGACAATGCATGGTAGGCGCGTGACGTCATTCTAATTCCAAGATGGTGGAACACCCAAGATGGCGGACTAAGATTTTTTAATGCATTCCTACAAAGTTGATGTCAAATTAAAGCTTACTGAGAATAATTAGAAGAAAAAATCTTTAACTGTAGTTGATTTACTTGTATAGATAAACAATAATATTAAATTAATAACTTGGTTTGAGAAAATAAGTTAAATACGAGTACTTAACAGGCTTTTAAATCATATCATAAATTGTATAATAACGTTATAAGTTGTTAGTAAAAGTTTTAATGGAAATTTTATTTTATACTTTTTAGTGAATTTAAATAAAAGGGTGTTTATTTTCTTTAATATATTTATTATAGTATCATAATATTTTGGAAATATGTTCTCCGTTCCTATATAATATATACTATAAGAAAGAAGAAGAGAAGGAAGATGTGTAAACCAAAGATAAGGCATACATTGGAGCGTAAAATTTGTAATAACATATTTGTTGACATAGTACTGTGACAATATAAACAATATGTAATTACTGTTTGCTGAAGCTACAGCCTTTATAAATTAGGTAAATATAGAAGTTGATATAGGTATATTTAAGTTTCTTTGTTCACACATACCAGGGTAACTACAGGGAACCTGGGAATGTAGTGTTACAGTCCCCATTAAAATACATTCGTCCTCATTTTTTGTCGGAATCTGGAGGCATTGCATGTCGAGTGGAAAAACTCAACAGCGCACTTTGCCTCGTTTTTAGAGCGAAGAAATGAAATCTCTATATATAATAAGACAGTAAAAATATTTTGTCTGTACATTTAGTAATTTTGACTGAAATGGATAGAGGGACACTTAAAAAGAATAATACAAAGCAAAAATATATTTCTTAAATTTCTTGTCTGTCCGTCTGTCGATATATATGGTCACATTTTTCTCTGAAAGTACTGAACCGATTTACTTAAGAGTTTCACCAATAACTTTGTTTTAACTCAACTTAACAATTAAACTTTGTTTTATCAAAATCGGTTCATTAAAAAAAAGTTATCGTCATTTGAATGAACTCAAGGCATTAGTTTGCCTGCGAATGTTATATAGCAATCGCGCTGGTAGCCAGGAATCTGGCTAAAGAATGACATTCGAAACGTCTTGGTTGACTGTTGATAAAAATATATATTTTTGAAGAACTTGAACTATAAACAAAATTGAATTGTTAGTGGAGATTACTTTCATAAATCATAACAGTTAAGTTTAAATCGTAATTAATTCAACACAGAGACAAAGAACGATTTGATCTTCAAAGAAATATCAAGTAAATACATAGATTTTTTGGTTCATTCGTTCGTTTGAAATAAATCTATATAAAATGCCTAAAAACATCCTTTCTACGTGTACACTGTATATGTACACTGTATATTATATATTTACCAATTGTACATTTAGCTAATAATATATGTAACTAATTTAAAAACTGTACAGGAGTTAATATGCAATCATTACAGTTATTTTACAAAGAATATTAATAAATAATGTTAAATTATTGATTTGGGTAAGGATTCATCCTTACCCAAATCAATAATTTAACATTTAAGGCTGTTTCTGAAGCAGTACATTAAATTATTAAGTGACATCGGCACATTTAACAGAGCTTTAAAAAACATAACATAGGTAAAAAGAACGTAATGTTACAAAAATATATACATATAATAAATAATTAGCTTTATGTATATTTTATGAATATCAAATATCAACATTGGTCGTATTTTTTAGTTCGAAACAATCAAAAATTCTTTTAGAAATTACGATAATGTCGTAAAAAAATTATATTAGAATATTACAGATTAAAGTAATAAAAAAATCATATTAGAAGTCATTATAGTTGTCAATCAATTCATGTGTTTTAAGCGGGCGAAGCCGTGGGCGGGCCGCTAGTTGTTAAATAATTTTTAAAAAAATCGGCTTCACGCTGTATCCCGTACACAGCAGTGTAGGGAGAGGAAGCCTAGTGTTAAGACACATCGTACCCCACTTTCGAATGGGGATCGAACCCACAACCAGTCGATTTAACAGCCACATTTTGTGCCCCTGCGCCACAACTGGCCTCAAAATAAATATATTATTTCCTTGTCTGTTAAATATTTCACTCTTGAAGAGGGAATCGAACCCACAGTCTGTTGAATTTACAATCGCACGCATCTCCTGTGCCATGACTGGCCTCTAACATAAAATATGAGTAAAAGTTTTAAAAAATATACACTGTCGTAGTAAAAAATATTCAGTTCTTTTTTCTTCCCAGCCATTACACGCTTAGTTTGCACAACGAACGCTGTACTTTTTCATGCTTCTTGGAAAACGAAAAACAATCTTATTATTAATTTATTATCTCTTTTTCATTTATATCTTATTAATAGTAGAGATAAACGAAATAAAAAAAACTTATTTTCCCTTCAAAAATTTTTAGGCAAATGGAATCTTGTGTTAAAACACTCCGTCCCATATTTTCTACCAATTTTTCCAGACGTATTGAGTGACGGAACTCAATGCTACGTTTTGTTTTGTTAGGAAAGCGATTAGTTACTAGAGTGAGAAAATAAAAGTAGTTCATCCACCCAACGGGAAAATAAGCCCAGAATCGTCTCATTTATAGTCAGATGTTCTTAGGTCTCATAGAAAATATTAGAGAATATATTTTTTCCAAGTCTATCTTGTTTCAAGTCTGTCATTTTGTCGAAAACATCTAAATATGGCCTTGTATACCTAAAACGTACTCGTTATTGATGATTTATTGATTTTTCAAGTGTACTTCACTATTGTTGAAACTTTAAGAGGTAACGTATTAATAAGAAGAAAGGGTTAATAGATTTAAGGATATATTTGTTCTCTTAAGAAGGGAAAATAGAAGCCACCTAGTGTCAAGACGCACCGTTCACCACTTTCCGCCTAATTTTCGAGTGTTTATTCTTCTATGTAGGAGTTGAACTCACAACCCGTCCTACAATATAAATCAAATAACAAGTGGTTGTTATTTGATTTATTATCAAAGTTATATACATACATATATATATGTATATATATATATATATATATATATATATATATATATATATATATATATATATATATATATATATATATATATATATATATATATATATATATATATATATATATATATATATATATATATATATATATATATATATATATATATATATATATATATATATATATATATATATATATATATATATATATATATATATATATATATATATATATATATATATATATATATATATATATATATATATATATATATATATATATATATATATATATATATATATATATATATATATATATATATATATATATATATATATATATATATATATATATATATATATATATATATATATATATATATATATATATATATATATATATATATATATATATATATATATATATATATATATATATATATATNTATATATATATATATATCAGTATTTATTTGTTGTTGAAATGTACTTTTGACAAAATCTTAAAATGTGAAGCCTATCCTGCATATAGCCGAGTAGGAAGGGAGAGCGTTGTTCTTTGTTTAACGCCTTGTTTGGTCTCATCAAAATAAGAACAATTTATTGTCCCGAATGTATCGAACTCAGAACTGCGACATACTGAGTCCCATTACGCATAGAGGGCCTCTACATCGATGACTTAACATCGGGGCTTAACCCAAAAATATGGAGAAAGTTATAAGCCGAAGTAGAATTGGATTAAAATGCATTTGGCTTGGATGTGATTGGAAAAAAGTGCAAAAATTCCCTGAATGAAGGCACACACGAAACCGTTTGCTGGATTTTTAAAAGCCGCAATTCGCGAAATTGAGAATTTTACCATATTTTTAATGTATTTTCTTTGATTTTTTTTGGCTAAACTGTAACCATAGCGGTTGTAGATTCGATACCTGCTTGGGGTGAATGAATTATTTTTTCTGGTAACAAAACTAAGAGCGATATTTAATCGTACCGCCACTCACCACGAAATGTCTTGAAAAATTGGAAGAAAAATGAAAGGGCTGAATAAGCTCTCTGCCTACCATTTAAAAATACCGGTTAAGCGTGACTTCGGCTCGCCCAACCAGGGTTCCTTACTAATTATTAGGACCTTGAATAAGTTGCTGCTGTTTTTTGAAAGATGGCGTTGCGGCACTCTGTGCATGGAATTTCGTACGGTAACGAATCACCAAAGTAGTACTATATGTAACCTCAAATTAAAGTAGAATAGTGTTTACTACAGTGTTAACTACATATTTATTTTCCCTTTGTGAAAATATGTACTTTTGTACCAAATAAAGTGTTTTTGCGGGGAATTTTATGGTGTCGAGGTTAAGCGCGGCGTTGAGTTCGCCACTCAAGACGCAATGCCTCCAGAATTCGGCAAAAGTGGGGAACGGATTGTCTTAACACTAGGTTCCCTCTGCTTACCCTGTTGTGTGCGGGATACAGCGTGAAGCTAAAAAAAATTCTTTCCCCGAGTGGGAATTGAATCCACAACCGTCAATTTTACATTCGCACACTTGTATCTCTGCGACACGACAGCCTCACATTTTATTGATGTTATTCTTCTCTATATATAATAAGACAGTAAAAATATTTTGTCTGTACATTTAGTAATTTTGACTGAAATGGATAGAGGGACACTTAAAAAGAATAATAGAAAGCAAAAAGATTTTTTTTTAATTTCTTGTCTGTCTGTCGATATATTTTTGTCCGCATTTTTCTCTGAAAGTACTGAACCGATTTACTTGAAAATTTCACCAATTGTTTTGTTTTAATTCAACTTCACTACTAAAGTTTAGTTTATCAAAATCGGTTCATTAAAAAAAAGTTATCGTCATTTGAATGAACTCAAAGCATTAGTTTGCCTGCGAATATTATATAGCAATCGCGCTGGTAAGATTCCTGGCTAAAGAATGACATTCGAAACGTCTTGGTTATATGACTGTTGATAAAAATATATATTTTTGAAGCACTATTATACAATATTTTATACAATAAAGTAAACAAAATTGAATTGTTAGTGGAGATTACCTTCATAAATCATAACAGTTAAGTTTAAGTCGTAATTAATTCAACACAGAGATAAAGAACGATCTTGAAAGAAATATCAAGTAAATACAAAGATATTTTGGTTGGTTCGTTCATATAATATATGTAACTAATTTAAAAACTGTACAGGAGTTAATATGCAATTATTACAGTTATTTTACAAAGAATATTATGAATCCTTCAAATCAATAATTTAACATTTAAGGCTGTTTCTGAATGAGTAAATTAAATTATTCACTGACATCAGCACATTTAACAGAGTATATTATATAGGTAAAAAGAACATAAAGTTACAAAAATATATACGTGTAATAAATAATTAGCTTTATGTATATTTTATAAATATCAAATATCAACAATGGTCGTATTTTTTTATTTAAAACAATCAAAAATTCTTTGACGATAATGTCGTAAAAAAATCATATTAGAAGTCATTATAGTTGTCAATCAATTCTGCTTATTAAATCAATAATCATGTATTTTAAGCGGGCGAAGCCGTGGGCGGGGCGCTAGTCCTTAATAAAAATGCAGAAATTGTAAACATCACGGTACGGCCAATATGAGCAAAGTAACAAACACAAATAGTTACATAAACGGAAATTTTAAGATTTTAGAGTCTTATATATTTTTATTTTGTCAAGCGGATGAAACCGCAGATAAAAAATATAAATTTTATTCTATATCCATCACATAGCAGGGTAGGCAGAGGGAAACTAGTGTTAAGACACTCCGTTCTCCATATTCCGCCAAATTCTTCGAGGCATTGCTTGTTGAGTTACCGCAGATAAAGTAAGTATCGAATACTTCTATTCAAATACAAATTTGTTGAACTACATCAATTATTTATAGCACGACGCGATGATTATTGAAAGTTTTTAATATGAAACTAATTTTGATTAATTAACGCTGAACGACCCAATTGCTGGAGTGAAGTTGAAATATTAGGGAAAGTGGCGTGTAATATTTTTATTATTATTAGTTTCATATTTTTTTGCAGTTTTAACTATGTAATATTTAGTTTTTTTTATGGAAAAGTCGAGACCATCGAGCGTTTGAGTCTCCTGATGGTAAGTGACCACTTCTGCTGACGACCCCATGTAACACCAGAGGAGCTACAGGTGCGTTGCCGGCCTTTGAAGTGGAGATATACGCGTTTTTTACAAATATCCATGTTATATCGACCTGGAAACCAGTTGTGGAAGAAAGTTCCTATGGAATCAATTTATAATTTATGAGCGTTTAGAAAATTTGGCGACTGAAAACAGGTCAAACGATTTCCCAGAACACTCCCCATAACTAATGCGGTAGAGACCGCACAGCGAGGGGACATCGCTACGCAAAGCCAAAGTGTCAAGCCTCACACAGATGATTGGGTCCCCAACGATTCGAACGGCTCTACGTTGTATTATTTTGCTTTACTCTCAAAGAGAATCTAGCCTCGTCCAATTTTCGGGAAATAGCATGTTTAGTGTCGCAAATCAATGCTGTGCTTTGTCTTATTATACCAGAGCAAGGAAATGGAAATAATTTACTCTTTGAGTGAGAATCGAACCAACAACCCTATTGTGTTTCCAATCAGATGTATTGTCGCTGTATCACGGCGACCACAAATAATATATTATGTTCAACGTTGGAAGGAACACGATAATATAAATGTGTAAAAGTTACGCAAACAAAAAAATACAAACTTTTTTAATATACCTAAATAATTTTTATCAAAGTAAATGTGTGCAACTTGACAAATAATAATAAATTATATTATAAATACACGTCAAAGTTCTGCTATAACGTTAACAATATCTCAAAATTGGACGAATATTACGTATTCCCGCCGTGATGGTCGAAAACTAGCATCGCGGCAAAAACGGAGTGTCTTAACTCTAATTTTTCAGATTCCCACTGCCTACTGTCCTATGTGAGGATATAGCTTTAAGCTAAAAAGATATATGTATAGGAAATAAAAATAAAATAAAATGTAATAGTCACCCGGAGTGAACCTCGAACCCAATACTCTTTCCAAGGACATTATCCCACAAAATAGATAAATAAAAAACAACAACTTAAATGAAACAAAATTTAAAGAACAATTGTTTAAAACAACTTTGAAAGCTAAACAATAAACAGTTATACAGTAGATAAAATTTTATATTCTCCATTTAATTTCTATTTACAGCATTAGATAGAAGCTTTTCGAGTTGAAAATGACACCTTGCACTGTGCTTAGTGCAAGGTAAGGTAGGTCGTCGTGGCGCAGGGGCACAGGCGTATTACTGTAAATGCGACGGTTATGAGTTCGATTTCCAGTTGGAAATGAAATATTCAATATTTTCATTTGCTCGTTCTGATAACGAGGTAAAGTGCAGTGTTGATTTCCGCCAAAAATATATCATTTTTCTTAAATAGCGTTTTTTTTTATTATAGAATGATTTTGATTAAATTTATTGATTTTCTAATTTTGTTTTATAAGCTAAGAAACATGTGAAAATATTTGTAGAAAAACTATAAAAAAATAATGTAGCATAACACAGTTATTTCATTCAGCCATATGTTCTTAAAATGGTTTCTGTTTTTATACGTTTTCAAAAAAAATTGTGAGGAAATTATTTCTTATTAGTCCCTTACTCTACCTTTATGCATTTTCCCCATGTATGATAAAGCAAATAAAGACTTCTGATTAATTTCGAAACACTGCGCAAGGAACTTAACGCCGCACTTTGTCTAACTTGTCTGGGTATCGAAAATTTAATATATTTTTCTTCTTTCTAAATTGTAAACTTAACTTAGGAAATCCTATTTGCCACCTGGGTGTGAAACCTAATTCTATAATTGAATCGCGCTTTTAGTTGAGTACATTTTAAAAATAAAGGCTAAAAGGAAACGGTATAATGGTTCTCAGTATAAACCTAAGTGAACTAGAAAAAGATTTTGAAATTCTAAAATTTTTAGTTTTTTTAAATCAAAATAAATAAAAAACAAATAAATTGTAGCCAGTCATGGTGCAGGGGCACAAAGTGTGTTTGTAAAACCCACTGGTTGTGGGTTCGATCTCCATTCGAGGAGATGAAATATTTACTTAAATGTATATTTCCATTTCTTCGCTCTGGTGGCGAGGCAAAGCGCGGCGTTGAGTTCTGCCACTCAACACGCAATGCCTCTAGAATTCGGCAGAAAGTGGGGAACGAAGTGTCTTAACACTAGGTTCCCTCTGCCTACCCTGCTGTGTGCGGGATATAGCGTGAAGCTGATTTGATTTTTTTTTATTAAATAAAAAACCTGTATTATGCTAATAGCGGAGCAAAGTAAAAGAACTTAGTGGTAAAACACTCATTTCTACAATTTCTGCCTAAATTCAACACATTGCGTGTTGAATGGCGGAACTCAACGCTGCACTAACGAATACATACACATTATAAACTTACTACAATAACTATATATAATATACCAACTACATTATAATAGAGTACCAAACGTTGTACGTTTGCTAAATGAGTAGTTTCTAAAGGCTGTATAATGGCTTGCCGCTGTAGCGTTACCGCGTGGGATGCATTTACTTTAGTTTACAACGAGTTGACAACTCGAAATTAATTAATTTCTGGAAAATTATAAGTAAAATTAAAGTTTTTAAGTATGTATTATATTTGTATATTAAAGTAAGGCTGAATCATATAATAATAACTCTATAAAGTAACTATAAAACGTAAAATCTCGTTTTTTTCGCTTCCTTAAATCAGCTTCACGCTGTATCCCAGGCTGTATCCCATACACACAGTAGGGTAGGCAGAGGGAACCTAGTGTTAAAACACTCCGTTCCCCACTTTCTGCCGAATTCTGGAGGCATTGCGTGTGGAGTGGCAGAACTCAACGCCGCTATATCGCTTTCTTATAAATTTTGAGAACTCCGCTCAAAGGTAGAGGAAAGGAGAGAGAGAGAGAGAGAAAAATCCACTTAGTCCTCTCGTACACTAATCATAGAACCTACATGCTAAATTTCAGCGGTCAACACCGCGTAGTTGTAATTGTGCGTTGTCTGTCAATCACTTAGTAACAGAAGTATTTGTGTAAAGAAGAAATTAAATATTAATTAAAATAAAAAAAACAAGCTTTCTAGATATTTTATGGTGTATTATATTTTACAAATCAAGTCCGTTCATTCGAAACGCATATTGGGTTGTGCAAAAAATTATATTCCGCCATTTTGTCCCGGCATCTATTTTAATATTAACAACAATATTGATTATATATAATTTTATTGTCGTCAGAACTGAAGTCGTAATTTTTTTTTTTAAACATTGAAAGAAAAATACTTATTTAGAAAACGTATAAAAATTTGAACGCAGCGGACTCGAGGAGGCGCGGGTTCGAGTCCCGCTACGTTCAAATTTTCATACGTTTTCTAAATAAATATTAGTAGTCATCCAAATTGCGAAAAGGGGCAAATTGAGCTTGCAAGATTAAGCCGTGTTAGTATGTGAGTGTATGTGAAATACACTCACATATTAACACGGCAAGTTAACCAAATGCTTGTAAAACACAAACTTTTAAATTTTACAAAAATCAAATCAAATCAGCTTTACGCTGTATCCCGCACACAGCAGGATAGGCAGAGGGAATCTAGTGCTAAGACACTCCGTTCCCCATTTTTTGCCGAATTCTGGAGGCATTGCGTGTTGAGTGGCAGAACTCAACTGGCGTATCGGCACGAAGTGTGACTATAAAACCGATTGGTTGTGGATTCGATCCCCACTCGAGGAGATGAAATATTTACTTAAATTTATATTTCCATTTCTTCGCTCTGGTGTCGAGGTTAAGCGCGGCGTTAAGTTCCGGAACTCAACACACGATGCTTCCAGAAATTAGCGGAAAGTGGGGAACGAAGTGTCTTAACACTAGGTTCCCTCTGCCTTCCCTGCTGTGTGCGGGATACAGAGTGAAGCTGACAAAAAAAGTGGCATCCAATGTTAAATAACAACATTAGTTATTCTAAGCATCGTCGTCGTAATCAAGTTGTCAAATATTCTTTAAAGGTTTAAATAACTTTGCGTGCAACAGTATTATTTTGTTAGTTCAAACTTGTTTAAGTTCTTTTTTCGTAGTCGTCGTCTACAAATTTATTTGCGACGTGAAATATGAAAATCCGGCTTTTTTCCAATCCCTTTAGAAATTTTGAGAAATCTTCTCTTAGTACTCTCCAGCCTATCCTCGTCCATATTTCAATATTCTAAGTCCAGTGGCTTCTGTGTGAGAGTAAGATTGATTCTTCAAATCCTTTTTAGGGTGTCGTACTTTAAAACAAAATTAACAGAACCCTCATCCGACCAGTTTGTTGTTTGTCAGTCAAGACAATTTTACTCAAGAATGCCTAAATTGCGTGAAAGCCCGACTTTAAGTCTGCAAACTTAAGTTTACCAACTTTTATCCACGCAACGCCGCGCCTTGTCTTGTTACCAAAGCGTCGAAATGAAGATAATTTATTCCAATTCAATTTAACTACATTTATAGAATAAATCAATCGGATTGATTTATTCCAATTCAATTTAACTATATTTATAGAATAAAATGTTATTACAAGAGTTTCTAGAATTACAACTACTGCAGTAGTATTACAAGAACAATTAGTGTTTACCTCGAAGTTGGATAATGGTCCATTGTTTCATTTAATTACTTTGACTATTGAACGCTGAATGGACTTTCAAATGTTAGTAACGGACTTAATTAATATTTATAATAAGAAGCACAAGCGTTCGCACCTATGATGTTTGTGGGTTCGATTCCCGTTCGGGAAAATCAAATATTTAATGTTTTCATTTTCTCGACCTGGTAACGAGGCAAAGCACCATTGAGTTCCGCTAATGGGGATTGACTTTTCTTAATGTCTTAATATTAGGTTCGCAGGTTCCCTCTTCATACTCTGCTATGTAGCTACAGGTTACAGCGAGATGCTAAAAAAAAATTTTTCGTGACTTAGGTTCATATTTTGTTGCAGCAACGGTTTGTCATTTGTTCGCAACATACAAATACAAAGATAATTTAGCGTTAAACCACTCCATTCTCCGCAAGGAGTTATATCATATGCACTCAATACGCAATGACTCAAGTGTTCGGAGTATAATGGGGAACGGAAGTGTCGAATCAAATGGAGTGTCTTAACACTCGGTTTTCTTTCTTTCTCCATTTCTTCCCGGAGAATTTCACAACCACTTATCTTAATATTATATTATATATGATCTTAATATTATTTTGAGGCCAGTCATGGCGCAGGGGCATAAAGTGTGACAGTAAAACCGACTGATTGTGGGTTTGATCCCCACTCGAGGTGATTAAATATTTACTTAAACGAAGGTGTCAAAGCAAAGTGCGGCGTTGAGTATTGCCACTCAACACGCAATGCCTCCTGAATTCGACAGAAAGTGGCGAACGGAGGGAACACTAGGTTCCCTCTGCCTACCCTGCTGCGGCTTTTTTTTAATATTATTTTTAAAAACATTTTTAATCCATTTCTGTGAAAGTGCCAGTCAAACTAGTATTGAAATTATTAAGCTTATCAAAGAAATTATAAAAAATGACAGGAGCTGAACGAAGCGACGTAGATTGATTGGACACGGTCAAAATAACGCAAATAAGCTTTATGCATAAAAAAAAATAGTCAACTGAGAATCAGACTCGCCCACCGAGGGGTCCGTATCAAATTTAGTTTAACGGGAAGTATAATTTGTTAAAATTGTCTAACTTAAGCTTAGCAGGCGTATCCACTTATTTATTATGAAATAAATTACAATCATTAACCGACTTCTGTAAGAAAAGGAGGATATCAATTCGACTGTATTCTTTTTTTATGTTTGTTACCTCAGAACTCTTGACTGGGTGAACCGATTTTGATGGTTTCTTTTATTTGAAAGCCAGTGCTTCCCGTGTGGTTTTATTTTATTTTGGTCCATTTCTGACAATGGTATCTATGAGAAAATCACATAAGTTTTATGGTAGTGTATTATTTGCATTTGGTAAGTGCGCGACAAATGGACAAATATCTCAATATTTTTAAACATTTTTAAAGTGTTATTCCACACTTAGGAAAGAAAAATACTTATTTAGAAAACGTATAAAAATTTGAACGCAGCGGGACTCGATCCTGCGCCGCCTGGAAACCGACCTGGTCGGTCGGTTTTCGGTCGGTTTTCTAAATAAGTATAAATAACTCAATATTACGCCAACCGATTCCGATTATTCTTTTTTTATTTGAAAGGATACACTTTAAGGATAGAAGAAAGTTTGGTCAAAGTTTGGTTAGGTTCTGATTATGGGATCCGTTTGAAATTCGAACTTGGTTACAAGTTAGCTTTTTTTTTGGTAAAAAAGTGGGTTAAAAATATAAATATATTATAATAGTTATAAGGAAAAATATTGTTAGAATTGGTGTCAGAAGTGAGACTTCTCATCGTTGTTTTTCTTTTCTACCGACTTCAAGAAAAGGAGAAGCCCAATTCGCCCGAATATTTTTTTATGTATGTCCTTGTCAATATACCAAAATTTTAGTTTGCACAAAAATAATACCTAATTAAGTTTAATATAGGATAACCACTACCTACTTGTTTCAGAAGCATCCTTTTAAGTCTACCCAACACCAAGTAAAACAAACAGGCTTAGTAATTCGATATTGTAGTAAGGTTGTTGTAGCGTTAGCTTGACACCGACTTCAAAATTATAAAATCTTTTTTAATTATTTTTGTTTAACAAAATCAAAGTACGTTTTACTTTATGATTTTTTTACTTTGTAGTTCGTTAAAAATTAATTTTGTAACAGTAAGTTATTAAGTAATCTATTGTTTGTTTCTATTTCAGTTGACAATTATGAAGCAGTCGCACCGCCGTGACACATTGAACTCTAAACGCGACGGTAGTGAGTTCGAATCTACATGAAGGAAAGTCGCATTCTCATATCCTCGTTCTGGTTAGAAAGCAATGCACAAGATAGAACTCCGCCATTTTGGCACACGATGTCTTCAAAACTGGACAAAAAAAAAGGTTTGGAATGTTTTAAGGCTAGGTTCAATCTGTCCCTACCCTATATATGCGGGTTTCAGCGTGAAGCTAAATAAAATCTATTTATAGTTCACTTCTAACTTGCAACATTAAAGATATTGTTACGATAAAAGCTTTGTAGAAGCTCTAAAACGTCTGTACTATATCTCATGTTGCCGCCTGGAACTTTTCACTGAGTATAACTTTATTTTTCTTACGTGTTATATTTTTATTTGTACTTTATTATATTATTATATTACTTGAGGAGTATTACGCAGGAGTATAAGAGTAAGACTTGACAGGATATGGGTTCAATTTCCACTCGAGGAAATCAAATATTTAATAATTCAATTTCTGGTAACAATTTGCCTCGTTGCCAAAAATATTCATATGATATTTCATGCTGTTTTCCTGTATCCCACAAATAGCAGGGAAGGCAGAAAGTACTTGGGAACCGGAGTGTAAAGAGACTCTGATCCCATTAAGACACTTCCGTTCCCCACTTTCCGCCGAGTTATGCATGTTCGAACCCACAATCAGTCGATTTTACAGTCACACTTTGTGCCTCTGCACCACGACTGGTCTCTATTTATTTTTAATTTGATTTTAATAAATAAAATTCAATTCGTATAATATAATTTATTCCCTTATTATTTTCGTGTACTTCTGAGGTAATTTAATTACATACTCGTATATTTTTATTTCATTAAAGTTTTGAGAATCTACTTAACGATTCGAGAAAAAGTTTTCTCATATTAGTGTGCTCTTATTACTTTGTACATAAAATATATATTTTTTTACTGTTGCTGTTTAGATTCATGCTTTATCATACATATGGCAAGGTAGGATAAGGTAACCTAGGTTACCATTGGGTGCTGCAACACTAGTGTTGACACTCCTTTTAACACGCATCCAATTTTCAAGATATTACGTGTTGAGTGGTGGATCTCAACGCTACATTATGCCTACCAGAGTGTTAAAATGAAAATAAATTCGATATTCCAATATATAGTCATTCCCCTGAGCGGGAAAAAATTACAACTGTCGCGTTTACATACAGACAGAAAAAAATAATAAAAAAACATATAATAACCCAATTTAAGAAATTTCTTTACTGGTTTTCGTTTAACGAATATAGTCAAAACCGAAACTGACTAAAAGTTAATTACAAAGCCTCAACGGTAAAAAGCACTAGCATTAGTTCATGTCTTGAAAACTCGGTACAGAACTTCTTAGAGCATTAGTTACTTCATTAAAATATATACATATTGGACTTTTTAGTTATTAGACTTTTTAATAAGACCATTGTTACGCAGCGGTATAGTATGTGAGAGTGAACACTATAATAGTGGATTCAATTCTCTCTCGTTGGAATATTTTTTTTATTTTCTCGGTCTGGTTTCATGAGCGTTGAGTTTCATCACTCAAATCAATTTGCAAAATGCAAAATGTAAACCTAAATGTTTACTACCGAACCTCTTTTAATTAAAAATGGAAATATTAATGTACTAAATATTTCAAACAATTATTAAATTAATAGGAAAATATCAACAGTAAATGCATCAGTAATTACAAATAAATATTTTGAAGCTTTCAATCAAAAATACAAAGCTTTATCTAAAAAATCATTTTCAAATTTCAATACAATTATAAAATATACACACTACATATATATGTAGTGTGTATATTTTATAATTATAAGAGGCCAGTCGTGGCGCAGCGGTACAAAGTGTGACTGTAAAACCGATATAAACTTACTAAATATTGTGATTAAAGGCAGTCGTGGCGCAGGGGCACAAACGTACGACTGTAAACACAAGTTGTTGGTTTGATTCCCACTGACACGAGGAAGTGAAAATTTAATAGTTTCATTTCCTTGCTCTAATAATGAGGCAAAGCTTGGAGTTTAATTCCACCACTCAACAAGCAATGCCTCTAAAATACGACGGAAAATGGTGAACGGAAATATCAATATAGAACGGTGTATCTTAACTCTAGGGTCCCAGGTTCCCTCTCTACCCCTGCTATGTGGAAAATATAAAGCTAAAAAAAACTTTTAGTATTTTCAATCAAAATCACAAAGCTTCATCTAAAAGTTCGTTTTCAATTTGGTTCGCAGCTATGTATATGATATGTACACTACACTAGCACAAATTGAGTACTCTACATTTCGTATCGAAATACGAATACAATGTCGAATTAAACGAGTTGTATTGTTCGTGACGAATATACTGACTTTGGCAATTAGAATGTTGAGGCCGTCGTGGCGCAGTGGCACAAGCGTTTCATTATGAACGCGGCGGTTGTGGGTTCTATTCTCATTCGGAGGAATTAATTATTTAACATTTTGTGGGTTCCGCCATTCACTATAAAATACCATAAAAAATCTGGAAAACGAGGAACTGAGTGTTGAGTGCGTGAACTTTGCCTATGTATGCGGAATAGAACGTGAAGGTAAAATTAAAAGAATATAGTATATTTTTGTTAGCTTTAGGCAGTATCCCATTTTGTTAGCTTTGGGGTAGGCAGAGGGAATCTAATGTATCTACACAGTGCAGAGATCAACGCATCGTATTATCTTACCAGAGTGGAGAAATTAATATAATTCATTTCTTTGTGGGGACCACGCTAGTGGTTACACGCTGTTTAGCTGCGCTACAATGATCTCTACAATACGCAAAATAAGACTATTAATTATTTTATCACAAATTAATTTATTCTTTTGTTTATTATATATTTAAAATTTAATGTTAACCTATGATTTGAATAATTGAATATCTTTTAAGTAAGTTTTTAAGCAAGTATTTTCTATTTATTGAAATTTTATAACAATTATTTTCATTTGTTGGATTATTTTGTTAAAATTAATAAAAATATCATTACGTTATCCTTTTTAACAAGCTTAACTTGCCCTCTATGTAAGAAACTATATAATGGAATCTAAGAATATGAATTACACGCACTTCAAATTGTTGTATCATCATGAAACTTGTCAATTATATTTAGACTAGCGGCCCGCCCGCGGCTTTACCCGCTTAAACTATATGATTATAGATCTAATAAACAGAATTGACTGACAACTACAATGACTTCTAATATGTATTTTATTACTTTAATCTGTAATATTCTAATATGATTTTTTTACTTAAAGGCAAACTGCCTTTCTACGTGAACTCCTCTACGTTAGGCATTTTTCTATAGATTTATTTCAATCGAACGTAAAAACCGAAGAATCTATGTATTTACTTAATATTTCTTTGAAGATCAAATCGATCTTTATCTGTGTGTTTAATGAATTACGACTAAAACTTAACTGTTATTATTTATGAAGGTAACCTTCACTAACAATTCAATTTTGTTTACTTTATTGTTTGTACTCTAAACAATAGTGCTTTAAAAATATATATTTTCATCAACAGTCATATAACCAAGACTTTTCGAATGTCATTCTTTTGCCAAAAATCTTACCAGCGCGATTGCTATATAACATTCGCAGGCAAACGAATGCCTTGAATTCATTCAAATGACGATAACTTTTTATTTAAGGAACCGATTTTGATGAAACAAACTTTAGCAACGCAAAGCAATTGGTGATTTTTTTAAGTAAATTGATTCAGTACTTTCAGAGATTAACCTGACCATACATACAGACAGACAGACAAGAAATAAAAAAAAATGTTTTGTTTTGTATTATTCTTTTTAAGTGTCCCTATATCCATTTCAGTCAAAATTACTAAAGGTACAGACAAAATATTTTTACTGTTTTATAGAGAT
>JAAIXJ010000338.1:223492-276386 GCA_013403705.1 Heliconius hermathena | reverse complement strand
TACCGTAATAGCTCCAGATATCTCGCACATCCTGCTTGACCATACCTCTCGTCTCTGTTCATCATTCATGGCAGCCAGGATATCTTGCCCTGGACACTTCCACGCTGGTAGACCAAGGATAGCCAATGTCGGTACGAGAAAGGATATGGTCCCGCCTTGTACTATTGGTAGTCTACATCCGAATGTTGATTGAAGCCATGTTATAAGACCTAGAAATAATATACTTTTATGTTAAATTGTAATTATTTTGTAATATTTTCAATAACCGTTGAAGTCGTCGTGGTGGTGACTCTAAACGCGTCGGTTGTGGGTTGAATTCCCGCTATGGGAATATGCATTGTTCTCATTTCCTTTAGAAATTGAGTTCCGACATTGGATTAAAAAATCTCTAAAATTAGACACAAAGTGCTTTACGAGATATACAACGTGAAGCTAAAAAAATAAAAAAAAAATAACATGAAAAAAAAACGTTTGTTAAAAAAAAAACTTACAAAAATTATGAAGGAAATATTGTTTATTATTTCATATTTTTTAATTAAGCGACTTATTTATGTTAAGCAATTTCGCCAATGTATCTATAGGGGGTGTAACTCAGTGGTAGAGTGTCTGCTTCGCATGCTGAAAGTCCTGGGTTCAAATCCCAGCACCTCCAAACGGTTTTTTATTTTGTTATTTTCAAGACAACTATTCTTAATTTCGCGACAATAATAAATTGAATTGTTTATTTGATGATTTTTTACTTACTACTACTACTACTTTAGTAGACGAGAAAAGATACGGAAAATCTTGGGCCCAAATATAAAAAATTGAGATATAGTCTAAAAAATTTGTCCTTTTTCAATTTTGAAATACCAAAAATCAGATCAATCGATAATCTGGAAGCGGAGATAAATGAGAAAAATTGTTTTAAATTTTTAACCGATATATTATAATTAATCCATTACTTACTAATACTTATTAGTACATATAATTACAGTATAAATAAAGGAAATATCATTTATTTTTTGTTTGACATTTTCTCTTACTTTTACCAAATCTCTAATAACTCAGCTTTCAGATTGCCAAAACTGACAGAATTTCCAGAGAGAGAATGATGTACCTGAATCTATTAAATCATATCAATTTCATCTCTTTACTTTGTGGGCCCAAGAATGTATGCAATCGTTTCAGTCTCCTTTGTAAAAGTTATTTCAAAAGAAATGCTAAAATTACTACTTATACTAAAAAAAAAATACGCAACAGTTTTCAGCATAATTACATATAGGTCAAAACGATAAATAATTATCTTTAGTTTTAGTTTTCCTAATGATGACCAAAAATATAAAAAAAACAAGCTAAATCCCGCTAAGTTCAATTTTTTTTATGTTTTCTAGAAGTATTTTTATTACTTGAGTGTGGAATAACACTTTAAAAATGTGTAAAAAATGTTTATATTAGTTTACACATTTAAATTATTCATCATTTTAAACGTAGGTTGGAAAGGAGTGTTTCAACACTAGATTACCTCTGTCTACTCTGTTAAATTTTTATTTTCTCTTTCTAGTAACTTAAGCAAACCTCAGCGCTGAATTCAGCCATTCATCACGCAATGTCTCGAAAATTCAGCGACAAGTGGGTAACGGAGTCTTAAAACTAGGTTCCCTCTGTCTACCCTGCTGTATGCGGGATAGAACGTGAAGCTAAAAAAAAAGAAAAATAACGAAACGAAATCTACAATAAGTCACTTGCCTAAACTATTATCAGTATTTTTTACACGTTTCGTTCAAGCTGACCTTGGACTTAGTCTCTAGGTCACTGACACAAAGCGCACGCTGCAATTTTTTTGATTAGGTACTACAGATATGATAAAGCAGCAAAATATTATCTATTGTTATATTATATATATAAAAAAAACTCGAAGTCGTGTTTGGAAGAATCAAAGTGAAAGTGGCCTATCTATATTTATACAATTTTTAAAGATGAAAACTTTGTTTAGTTGAACGTAATGTTATAAAGACTATAAAGATATATTACATTATGTTAATTGTTTTTATATAAAACTAGTCTTGCTGAATGTAATTGAAATATATAAAATTATTCTTTCATTTGACAGAACGCACAGCTGATCCAGAACTGCACTTTGGAAGCTAAAATTTATATACATATATACGCAATTAATCCATTTAAAGAGTTTTGTTTAAAGTGTGTTAAAATCTCGAATATGAAACATTTTTTAAAGCTAAAATTTGGGAAAATTCCTCAAAATTTTTCGTTTCTTTATTTTACGATTTATAGTCTACACAAACGAAGTTGTATAATTCAACATAGTACATAGCAATTTTTCTCACATTAAAATGACATAATTGCTTTAAAAAAAATCGAGTTAAAAATGTCGATATATGCGGTTGTGTTGCCTGTAATATTAAATAGAAAAATTGAAAATATTTCATTTTTGCATCAAATAAACAATATATCAATTTCTGTGAATAACAGCACAAATATTTTAATAATATAATATTATGAGTTACTCCATTTTAGCATTGTCTGCTTCACTACAATGACCTTGATACAGGTGATTAAACTGTCACGAGTGGAATAACCGGTTTTGATAATTCCTGATAACAAAAGATAAGGCAAATTCTTAGATTAAACATATATCTTTATAGTAAGAAATTTAAATAATTATGTATTTAATAATATGTAATAGCTTAAGACGTTATTGTGGCACTGTTTTAATAGGTATTACTAATAAATGTGGATGATTTTCATTTTTTTTGTTTATTTTATAGTAGATAGTTTAAGTTTAAATAGTTAAGGATATTTATTTTTCAGCCTGCAACTGTCGCACTATAGTCATCGGTCGCATCGTGGAATATTTGATTTAATTTGCGGCGTTCAGTTCCACTACTTAACGTATTTTAAAATGAATAAAATAAAGTGTAATATAACCTGGTTATCTCTATCTTTTCTCCTATTTGCGGAGTGGGCAATAAGAATCAAATGAAACGTCTCTTAGTTCTTAGCATTCTATATAATAAAGTTAAAATCTACTATAGTAATAATTAAAGCTTAGTCGTGGCGAAGGAGCACAAGCGTGTAACTGTAAACGCGACGGTTGTGGGTTCGATTCCCACTTGGGTTGAAAATATTTGATATTTTAATTTCCTCACTCTGGTAACAGGGCAAAGTGCAGCGTCCAATTCAGCAAATCAGCACATAATGCTTCGGGAAATCGGCGGAAAATAGGAAACAGAAGTGTCTTAATGGGAACATAGTTTTCTAACACTAACTTCACAGGTTCCCTTTGGTACCCTAATTTATAGTTATTGTGTATTATAAAATATTTTGTATTATGCGTTATTATTAAATTACAAACGTCACGGTCATACGCGCGACAAATTGTAAAAGTACATATCACACGTTGAAAATATAATATAAACGTCTCTAAAGGAATTGACAGATTTTTCAAGTCAAGGCCGTTTCTTGGCATCATTGTGCGTCTTCGAAGTGATTATTTATTAATTTATTATTTCTTTTTTTACTACGCTATTATTAGCCCGACTTGTAATGCAATAAAATATATTTTTTTACGGAAGAGGGAACCTAGTATTAAGACAGTCCGTTCCCTATTTTCTGCCGAATTCTGGAGGCAATGCGTGTTGAGTCGTGGAAATCAACGCCGCGTTTTAACTCGACACCAGAGCGAAGAAATGAAAATATAGAATATTTCATTTCCTCGAGTGAGAATCGAACCCACAACCTCGAACTCGCGTTCACAGTCACACTTCCTGCCCCTGCGCCACGACTGGCCTCATAAGAAAATCTAAGAAACTGGAGTTTCATCTACTTGTATTAATAGTAGTAGTTAAGATGACAACACAATATCGTATCTAACTGGTATGATGATGAAGACAAGAACTAAATAAATAGTGGATCTCCTCCACTGCGATGAGATTGAAGAAGAGAGTGAAGGTTACCAGTGTAGTGGTTCGTTTACACATGAGTTAAATAAGAATTTCTAGAACACGTATAGCGCTTGTAATTTTTAGTACACTAATCAGCTTCAAGCTGTATCTCGCACGCAGCTGGGTAGGCAGAGGGAACCTAGTGTTAAGACACTCCGCTCTCCACTTTTCGCCTATTTCTGGAGGCATTGCTGAGGCATCTGGTGTTCAGTGACGGAACTCAACGCCGCGCTTTGCCTCGACACCAGAGCAAAGAAATTTAAATATTTTATTTCCTCGAGTGGGTATGACACAAGCTGTCGCGTTTACAGCCACACCCTTGTCCCCCCGCGACACGACTGTCTCCATTTGTTTTAAAAATAACTTCAATCTTTAACTAGGTATTTTATTATTATTTTCTAAGCGTGTAGGTTTATTTTTTTATCTTTTCACATGACATACTCTATACGTGATAAACAGAAATAACTCAATACAAATGATCATTTTCCGCTTTCCTCTTATTTCATATGTAAAACTTATGCTAATAATATTACTCTGTTCAGCAATTATAAAGGCATGTGTGTAAATAATATTATATTAGTGGAAACGGTGTGTTTTAACATTAGGTTCCCAGTTCCCCTCAACCTAACCTGCTATGTGCGGGATACAGCGAGAAGATAAAAAAAATCGATTGTGCTCAGAACAGCCATCGTTATAGTAAATATTGTTTTCACTAGAGAAATCGAAAAATTTGACAACATAAATAAATAAATGTATTTAATATGTCATTATCTTTATCGATAACTAGGAGGATAAATCCATACAAAGTTTCAGTCCTATCTAGACGTCAATTTAATATCTTGATAAAAAAAACCAATCTGGCAATGAAATAATAAAACTTCTATATATTATAGAGGCAGGCCGTGGCGCAGGGGCACAAAGTGTGACTGTAAAACCGACTGGTTGTGGGTTCGATCCCTACTCGAGGAAGTGACATATTTATTTATATTTATATTTTCGTTTCTTCGCTCTGGTGTCGAGGCAAAGCGTGGCGTTGAGTTCCGCCACTCAGCACGCAATGCCTTTAGAATTCGGCGGAAAGTGGGCAACGGAGTGTCTTAACACTAGGTTCCCTCTGCCTACCCTGCTGTGTGCAGCATGTAGCGTGAAGCAAAAACGAATAATATATAGTTATATTATATATGTATGTATAAGTAATATATGTGTTATCTCACCAACAAAAATAAATAATCTATACTAATATTATAAAGCTGAAGAGTATATTAGGTCCCGTTGGGCAATGTTTCTCTTGGCGCAGTGGCACACGGTACCAACTGTTTACGCGACGGTTGTGCGGTCGATTCCGACTCGGACGAATTAAATATTTAATACTATAATTTCCTCGCTCTGGTAACGAGGCAAAGCGCGGAGTTTCGGCACTCAATAAGCAGTACCTCCAAAATTTGGAGGAATGTGGAGAACGTGAGTGTCTTAATGGAAACGGAGTGTCTCGACACTAGATTCTCATTCTATCTGCCAACAAAAAAATTCAATCTTAAAAAAGTTTAGTAGGTTGAACGCAATTATCTCAGAAACTACTGGCTTAATAGTAGATAGTCCATCTATCTAGGTAGTCATCAAGCTCATCTTGAGATGTAAGTTACATCACTGTACCTGCGTTTCTTATTTATTTCCATTTGACCACGACAGCGAACAACGAAACCAAAGATAAACATTTCTTTCACAATGTGTAACCTGATTTTAAGTAAAACCAATAATTCTCTTACTGGTCAAAAGTGTGTTTCGTTGTAATGCTACTCCTAGACCGTTAAACCTACAGCTCTGAAATTTTGCTACATGTGGACGACATAGTGAACCCAGGGAAGTAGTTTGGGATAGAGTGAAGCTGTGGAACGTTTTGAAATTCACGCGCACAGATTGAACTTTGACTAACCTAACCCAGCGCGTGCGCGTGTGGACAAAACAGAAAATTTTCGCAATATTTTCGCAAAATTTTGCGCAACATAGCTTCGCTCAGCTCCTCCCGCCGAAAAAAAATAAAAAGATACCCTAATAAAAAGATACCCTAGTATTCAAATTAAAATTCAGAAATCCAAATTTTACAAAGGTTAACTTGAACTTGAATTATCAAGAATTTCAACGTTTTAAAACGATCTTACCTGTTACAAATATCATAGTGGATATGATGTTAGACCTGTCCGGGTCCGTCTCCTCCATGCACAGCGCGGGGCACAGGATGAACGGTATCGCGACTATGGCGCCTATCATTGTTAGATAGTGCTGTAAGTTAAATATACTGTTAGAAAACATACTTATTAAGAAAACGTATACAAAATTGAACGTAGCGGGATTTGAACCCGCGCCTCTTTGGAAACCGTCCAAGTCCAAATGTATAAAAAAATACTAATAAAAATAATAACATTTTGAACCAGGAACACTTTTTGCACCACTCTAAAACCTCAAACAATAATCTATATTTTTATTCCTACACAGTATCACGCATATACACGTAGCAAATTCTTCGAAATTTTAAGACATTGAATGTAGAGTGGCGGAACTGAACGCTGTCCTTGTTTTTTTACTAGGAAAGAAAACGAAAATTATAAATAATCCATTCCCCCGAGTACAAAACGAACCCACAACCGTCACGCTGTGTCATGACGACCTCTACATATGTAGGTGCTTCTCTATACAATTAATCAATAAATAAGGAATCACAGATATAAACTTAGTTGTTTCTTCTTAAATAGACAGAACTATTAATAAAGATTCTTTTAGATTAGATTGAGGCCGGTCGTGGCGCAGCGGCACGAGGTGTGACTGCAAAAACCGACTGGTTGTGGGTTCGATCCCCACTCGAGGAGAAGAAATATTTACTTAAATTTATATTTCCATTTCTTCGATCTGGTGTCGAGGTTAAGCGCGGCGTTGAGTTCTGCCACTCAATCCGCAATGCCTCCAGAATTCGGCAGAAAGTGGGGAACTGAGTATCTTAGCACTAGGTTCCCTCTGCTTACCCTGCTGTGTGCGGGATACAGCGTGAGGCTAATTTTTTTTTTTTTTAGATATAAATTTAGTTGTTTCTTCTTAAATAATAGACAGAACTATTTATAAAGATATATTACCTGTAAAGCTAAAAATATGCACAAATACCACGGCGGCGCATCATCGATACCATACGTTACGTTGCCTTTACGTTCTTCTTTTTCTTCCTTTTTTATTTCATCTGGGAGCTGAAATTAAAAATATAATATATACCTATTTTAAATGTAGCTTGCGTAGTAAAGTGAAAGATTCTAAATGCGTGAGGTAACTCTTTCTCTCTCTCTATTTCTCTCTCTCTCTCTTTCCCCCGTAGGTACAATGAATGATATTATAAAATTAACGTGATTATTAGCCATGCTATAGACTAATAAACAACAACAACAAGCACAGAAAACAACAAATGTGTCTGTCATATCATATGTCATACACAACTCTTAATATATTTCTATCGGACGTGGCAGGCAGAGCCACATGTAACAGCTAGTTTTTTTTTATAAAACGACATTTATTTAATTTTATTTAAAATAGTGTAATTTCAATACATTTAGAAATGCATTATTTTATTTTTCTCTAGTTATTATTTTAATACTTCAATTAGTCAAAGATTATAAAATAAATACTTCACGAGTGTTATGTGTTAATATAATACTTGGCTCTACTAGGCTGTGTGCGTGAAGCTGATAAAACAAATCAAGGGACCAAATATCTAAATATTTGATATTAATTTTAGCTTGATATCTCTACGCGATCTCAAGATTAATGGACTTGACAGACGGACAGACCGAACCCAAAAAAAAAAAACAAAAGCTATTGAAACATTTTTTTTTTTCATTTTATATCTATCTGTCAAAACTTATACTCACATGTTTAACAATCCTAGGCGTTTTGACACCCGGTATTTCGACCTCTTGACTGGAGCCTCGATCTCTTCCATACAGTCTTAACAAATGTGTTTCTTCTTCTAAATAATGTTACAAAAATATCTATTTAGATGTTTTGTTTGTGCACAGCGTCTGATTGACTGGAAGCGCGATGGAGTGGGTTCGATTCCCATTCGGGAGAATTATTTTTCATTTAGGTAAAAAGAAATAGCGCGACGTCGTGGTCTCCCTTCACCATGCAATGTCACCAAAATTGGTTGAAGAAAAAATTGCCTGGGGAACGTAGTGTCTTAGCACTAGGTTTTTTCTGCCTATCCTGTCCTATCTCATATCATCTCATATCATCACCATATCATCTGTGGTAGTTGCGATGTGTTTATAAAAGTTGAAGCATGATATTGAAGAAGAAGAATGAATGAAGATATAAATATTTACTATTATTAATATTATACTAAAATAGGTTTCAGGAAAACGGAGACTTAAAATAGTATACATATAAAGAAATTATTAGGATAAGTTCTCGCTGTTTTTTTAAAAAAAATAATTTAAAATATAATGCTTACAATGACATTACTCAAAGTATTGTCCATCATTAGAGACCACTTTCTCCCATCTCTCTGGTAGCAATTGAATCCCCCGTCGGAAAAACGACTCATCTTTCGAGGCAATCCAGGAATCAAGCCATTTTTCGGCTTCTTCAAAAGAATGGAAGCGCTGCTCGCTTAAACCGTGCGCCATCGACCGAAACAAGTGGTAATCGGAGGGGGCTATGTCCGGTGAATACGGCGGGTGGGGTAGAACTTCCCATTGAAGTGTTTCCAGGTAAGTTTTGACTGGTTTTGCCACATGTGGCCGAGCATTATCATGTAATAAAATCACTTTGTCGTGTCTCTGCTCGTATAGTGGCCGCTTTTCTTTCAGAGCGCGACTCAAACGCATCAACTGAAGTCGATAGCGAGCTCCCGTGATAGTTTCATTAGGTTTAAGCAGCTCATAATAAATTACGCCCTGCTGATCCCACCAAATGCAGAGAAGAAGCTTAGAACCATGGATATTTGGTTTTGGCGACGATGTTGATGCGTGACCCGGCATGCCCCACGATTTTTTTCGCTTTGGATTGTCGTAGTGAATCCACTTTTCATCCCCAGTGACGATACGGTGCAGAAAACCTTTTCTCTTTTGCCGTTGAAGCAACAATTCACACATGAGAAAACGTCGTTCTACGTCTCTCGGCTTCAACTCATACGGCACCCAATGCCCTTGCTTTTGGATCATTCCTAACGCTTTTAAACGTTTTGAAACTGTTGACGCATCTACTTGTAACGTTTTCCCGAGCTCTACTAACGTCTGACATGGATCTTCTTCAAGCAATGCCTCCAATTCTTTGTCTTCAAATTTTGTCGATGCTCCAGAACGCTCTTTGTCTTCAAGGTCAAAATCAATATTTTTGAAGCGCCTAAACCAGTCTTTGCACGTTGTTTTCGACAAAGCATTATCACCATATGTCTCGACAAGAATTCTGTGTGTTTCTGCTGCAGATTTTTTTTGAATAAAGCAGTGCAATAAAATTCCCTGCAAAAACACTTTATTTGGCGCAAAAGTACACATTTTCACAAAGGGAAAATAAATATGTAGTTGACACTGTAGTAAACACTATTCTATTATAATTTGAGGTTACATTTAGTACTACTTTGGTGATTCGTTACCGTACGAAATTCCATGCACAGAGTGCCGCAACGCCATCTTTCAAAAAACAGAGCGAGAGCGAGAACTTATTCAAGGTTATATAAGATAAATCAGGTATTTATAATTTTTGAAACTTATAAGTTTCACGCTGTATCCTAGATAAAGGCATGGGAATCCCAGTGTTCAGACACTATGTTCTCCAAGTTCGCTCATTTTTCACATTACGTGTTAAGTAGCATAACTGAACCGCGCTTTCTACTATTACCAGGTCGAGAAAGAGAAACTGAAAATAATTAATTTCTCCCATTGGGAATCGAATCCACACTAGTCACGGCGGTCTCATTTTGTTATTATTATGTAATTTTGAATACACATAAACTGTCCATTTTAACTAACTGTCTGTATAAACTAGTTATGTGTTAAATAAATAAACATAATTTTGTTAATGTTTGTCAATTTTTTTTATGTATGACAAAGCAAAATGCGTTTGTTATCTGTACTATCAAGTATCGATAGCTTCCTGTAGGGCTGATACTTCTATCATTTTTATGTAATTGACTTGTGATGATAAAGTATATTTAGAATCATCATCAGCTTCCCGCTGTATCCCGCACATAGCAGGGTCGGCGGAGGGAACCTAGTGTTAAGGCACACGGTTTCCAGAGGTATTGTGTGTTGAGTGGTGGAACTTATTGCCGCGCTTTGCCTCGACACCAGAGCGAAGGTTTAAAAAAATGTTTCATTTTCTCGAATGAGTATCGAGCCCACAACCAGACGCATTTCGTCAACCACTTGTGCCCCTGCGCCAAGATTTTACTTTTTTTCAAAATCTTTGACTAATTATGGCGAGGAAACAACAATAAATATAACTATTTTGATTATGAATAAGATTGAATTTGTTTTGAAATAAATGGAGGTCGTCGTGTCGCAGGGGCACAAGCGCGTGACTGTGAACGCGACGGTTGTGGGTACAATTCCCACTCGAGGATATAAAATATTTAATATTTTTATTTACTTGCTTTGGGAACCAGACAAAGCGCGGCGTTGAGATCCGCCACTTAAAACACAAAAAAATCTTAAGAATGTGACGGAAAAGAGAGACCGAAAGTGTCTTGAGATCGGTGTTTGTCATAATTATATATATATATATATATATATATATATATATATATATATATATATATATATATATATATATATATATATATATGTTTTAATGATTTTGAATATATGTACTTAAAACTTAAGTATATAGGTGTGTTTAGTTTCATCCAGTATTTTACCGCATATAGCAGTATTAGTAGGGATGCTAGTGACAAGACACTCCGATCCTCACTTTCGAAATTTAATGCCACAGTGTGAGGGGACAAAAATAATTCCTTCCCCCGAATGAGAATCGAACTCACAACAACCTACTCATAACTTATAAAACTATATTACATACCTTTTTCATCTTTTCCTACAGACGCTTGTTCTATTAGAATTTTCTCATCTAAATCACATACACTATTTCTTTCATTCGTATCTAAACTACTTTTTTCAAGCGACATTTTAAGAAAAAATAACAAAAACACCCAATAAATACTAAAAAACTCGATGAATCGTCAATTATTATTAAACTATTATTATTATTAACTTAAAGTTTTTAAATTAAATATTATTATTATTAAATATTAATTTAAATTTATTTATTTATTTGTAATAATAGAAACATAACGTCCATTCAATTCGGAATACATTTTGCAAATGTGACCAATATAACGATGTATAGAGATAACTGTAAGCTAAGTTAGATACCAACGGTTTTACTATTCGAAGGAGTTTTTTGTATTGAAATCGATTTTTTTCCGTACTTTGGTCGTGACTAAGACTTTTTTTGAATGTGAGATCACATTTTTTTGGCTTCACGCTAGTTTTTGTAAAAGGCAAAAGGAACCTGGAAACTTAGTGTTAAGACACTCCGTTCCCATTGTACATTCTTATCCATAAGACAATATGTTTTCTGCGAACCACCGAGTTGTTGTGACATTGCGTGTTAAGTGGCGGAACTCAACGCCGTGCTTCGTCTACCAGACATTAGCATGAAAATGATTAGAGTGTCGGATGGAGAAATAATAATATTTTTATTTATTTTATTTCTTATTCTTTTTTTTATGGAAATTTAAAATATAAACTGTAAAGTAAGTATACGATATAAATAAAACAAACAATGCATTATAATTATTTTATTCGAACAATCACTTAACTGCTTAACTTTGTCATATTTTAAGTATTTCTTATATTAAAAAAATCATAATAATATTTCTATAATATAATATATACCTATTTCAAGACATTATATTTAAATATTATGTCTTGAAATAAAAAAAAATATGAACTTACTTACTTATTTGACTTATTGATGAGATATAGAGAATTTGGACCTAAAACTACAGGTTCAAATACAGCTCCTTTAAACAATTTTACAGAATATATGTATTCTATCGTACAACGGATCAGCTTCACGCTGTGTCCCGCATACAGCAGGGAAGGCAGAGGGAACCTAGTGTTAAGACACTCCGTTCGCCACTTTCCGCCGAATTCTGGAGGCATTGCGTGATGAGTGGCGGAATTCAACGCCACGTTTTTGTGTCGAAACCAAAGCGAAGAAATGACAATATAAAACTGAGGAGTTTATCTGTTTGCACGCGCTAAACTTAGCAACTACTGGTCCGAATTGTTTTTTTTTTATTTTAGATAATCCATTTATGGAAGAAGGCTATACAAGCTAAAAGCTATATACACTACGTTAGTTGTTTCAAAGAACCTGTACCTACATTTAGAGATACCTTTGTCACTTATCTATTTCGATTTGACCACGGCTACTAAGTCCTAGATATCGAGTTTTAATATAGTGCGTGCAACGGTTTCGGCTTAGATTCCCGCTCAAGAAAATTAAATATTAAAATTTTTCGTTTTCTCGGTCTGGTATTGAGGTAACGAGGTTGAGTTCCGCCACTCAGCAAGGAATGCCTCCATATTTCGACGGAAAGTGGGGAACAGAAGTGTGTTAATGGGAACGGAGCATCTAATCACTAGGTTCCTAGGTTCCCTCCGTCTACCCTGTTATGTGTATGTGTGGTCCATCCATAACAAATATAATATTGAACAATTTTTTAACTATAACAACTAATAGTAAATCTAAATTTCTTTCTTCCTTTTGAACAGAGCAGTGAACTTGCCGGTCTCGTACGTCGGCATGAATGGCAGGTACTTGGTCCACTCCCATCTGTAAATGTTTTAAAGAACTTTATTGTTTATTGTTGCATGGTAAGAAATAACTTAAGATGCATAGGGGCACAAGCTTGCTGGTATGAACGAGATAAGTGTGGGTTCGATTTCCTCGGGGAAATAAAACAAATATCTATTTTGATTTTCTCGTTCTAATAACGAAGAAGCGAAGCGCGGCGTTGAGTTTCGCCAATCAATACGCGGTACTTCAGAATTCGGAGGAAGTTGGGGAACGTAAGTGTTTTAATGGGAACGGAATATCTTAACTATAGGTGCCCATCCCATTCTGAAGGATTGCGATATGCTCTTACTATAGAGATATTTGAATAACACACTGCGCCCGACACTTGCGCGCGAGCATTGGTCCGCGCGTCTTTAGAGCGGGGCGCGGCGACGGAGCCACGGGGTGGGGGGGGAGCAGGGACGGCCGGAGCGACAGGGCACACGTCCTCACTTCCATTTCAACCTTTCTGACTTCAAGTCCCACTTTAACGTCCTTTTACTTACTATTGTCGGAGTACTTTATTATGTGAAGTCAAATATATAATTATACAGTCCATTCTTTTATTTCTACAACAATTCAGGAAAGACAGTATATCCTACCCAAGTAGGCACAGGGCACAGTCCCCAACAGTAACTGGTAAAACATATATTTACTTATATAAATATAAATACTGGGTATAAAATACACGCATAGTCTAAATTAAAGTTACTCTACTGATTTGAATTTTTAACGAAGTAAATATGTATAAGTGTAAAGTAAACAACTCTTAGATTGTGATTACACTTAAATCTAAGTCTAACTTAAATCTAAGAGTGGTACATAGAAATAAAGATATCTTTTAATAAAGTTCAGCGTTAAATTCCGCATTTCAACACGTAATATCTCGAAAGTTGGATGGAAAATGTGGGAATGGAATATTTTAACCTAGTGTTATTTCTTCTTGAAAAGTGGGAACGGAGTGTCTTAACATTAGGTTTCCTCTGTGTATCCCTGCAATATGCGGGATACAGCGTGAAGCTAAAAAAACATACCTTCGTATAAGTGACATGCCGATAGGGAAGTCGTAAGTGTCCCCGTGCTCGCTCGCGCCGACCGCCTCCAGTGACATCTCCTTCGCCCACGCCGCTAGACCACGCTCCTCGTCTGTACCTAGTTTTGTATATATTTATCTAATGTTAAGACACTCTGTTCCTCACTTTTCACGAAGAAAAGAAATACACATTTAAATAAATATTTCATTACCTCGAGAGGATCGAACCTACAACCAGTCGATTTTAGAGTCACACTTTGTGCCCCTGCGCCACGACTGGCCTTTATTTTATACTATTTTATAAAATCAAATAAAAATAGAGATTGTCGTGGCACCGTGGCACGGCGTCTGAATGTAAACGCGAAGGTTGTGAGTTCAATGATTTTATCCAAAATAATGTATCACGAAAGTTTTTTTTTATCATTATTTAAAAGTTTTGCATTGATCTAAATTTATATAAATTATGCTCTTTAAAATATATTCTGTTAAAGAATAATGGGATTAACTAATCCAGTGCAACTGCAATATCCCCTGGAGCTTTGAGAACTCAAGCTAATTGAAACAATCAGCAATTCAGCATAGAACTTACCTAAAGGCAGGTTTAAATTAAAAAAGAAAAGAGAGTCGAGTAATAAATTAACTTAAACAATGTTACTGGTGGAGGCTATGGTGGAGAATGGAGACTGTGACTGTGAACGTAGTGGTTGCAAGTTCGATCGCCATTTGGGTTAAATTAATTATTTTCATTTGTTTTTCTTGTTTCTTGCTTGCCAACGCGTCGTTGAGTTTCGCCATTTTCTTTATTTTTTGATTTCGTGCGGACAGTGGAGAACGAAGTGTCTTGACACTACTTTCTTGCTACCTAACCCGCTAAATGCGGGAACAGCGTGAAGATTAAAAAAATACTACCAGCTTAAAGGCAAGGTAAGTTTGAAAATCAAAGGACAAACAAAAATAGATTTCTTTTTTTTACTTAGTAATATTGGAGTCATATTTGTGCACTCACCAGGAATGACATTATCCAATAAACAGCCAATGATACCGCCTACGAGGATAGAAGTGGAGAGTAATACCTAAACATAATAATAATAATAAATATTTAATTCAAACTATTTCTCTACATTTTTTAATTTTAATTTATTTCTCTACATTCCGCCGATATTTTAAAAGTTTGACGCTGTATCCCACACATGGCAAGGTAGGCAGAGAGACCCACCTTCCGCCAAATTCTGTAGCCTTTGCGTGTTGAGTGGCAGAACATAACGACGCAACTTTGAAAGTGTCCCTAAAATTTACTTTTACAAGGCAAGGTTACGCCACTCAACACGCAATGCCCCAAAAATTCGACAGAAAGTGGTGAATGGAGTGTCTTAACACTAGGTTCCCTCTGCCTACTTTGTTAATCCGGAATGAATAAAATCATACACAATCGCATACTTGTAAGACAGCGTCCAGTGCTTCAACTCCAGTCTGTATGACACCACTGTGCGCCGCCATCCACCGCGTGAGCACGAGCGGGAAGAACAGGCTGAACCCGATTATGTAGAGGTTGCGGGAACTGTTCAGATTCACGTACTGGAGAGCGGAGAGTCCTAAGTGGAGAAATTTAAGTTATTAGCATTTTAATTATTAAATAGATTTAATTCAGATGCCATTCTAGGATTACACTGCTATTAGCATGAAGCTGATTTTTAGGGTTCCGTACGTTTTAAGGAAAAAGGAACCCTTATAAGATTACTTTGATGTCCGTCTGTCTGTCTGTCTGTCTGTTTGTCTACCTGTCTGTCTCTACAGGTAGTACTAGTTCAGAAAAAAATCTGAAAACTATATATTTATGGTTTAATCCTAAAAAATAATATCCTTAAAAGGAGAGCAAAATTTGGTATCAAAGCCAATAGTTCAAGTGAGGTGTCAGATAAAAGGGCTCTTGCTAAGCTATGTCTGAGTTTCAGCAAAAGGTTTAGACTTCTAATTTTTGCACGGAACCCTCTATGGGCGAGCCCGACTCGCGCTTGTCTGTTTTTTTTTGACAAAGTTACCGAGTTACAAGTCCTCCTCATAAAAGAAAATTAAAACAATATAATTCAAACTCACCAAAAGCAGAAATCATTCCGAACATAACGCAGAACAAGCCTCCCACAATTGGTTGTGGAATGATGATGAAGACCGCTCCTAGTTTGCCCACCACGCCTTGCACCACCATGAGTAGCGCTGCCCACTGTACTACACGACGAGAGCCTACCTACATGAAAAAAATAAAAAAAAATAAGCTTCACGCTGTATCTCGCATATAGCAGGGTAGACATAGGGAACCTAGTGTTAGGACACTCCATTTTCTAGTTTCCGCCGAATTTTTCGAGGTCTTGCGTGTTGAGTGGTGGGAGTTTTAACCTTGGTGCCAGAGCGTAAAAATTAAAATATTAATAAATAATAATTCATTCCCTCCGAGTGGGAATCGAATTCACAACCGTCGCGTTACAGTCACACCCTTGTCTCTGCGCATTAGGGATGTTTTGTTAAAAAAAAATAAAGATTGATTGGTTCCGTATATGATTAATTGATATATTGGTTGCTTGACCGCCACTCCACACGGAATATCTTGAAATACAGAGGAAATTGGGGAACGGAGTGTCTTAACACTAGGTTTCCTTTCCCTACTCTGATATATAAGAAATACAAGATAAAGGTACAACAAACTACACATTATATCAAACCTACTTTAGTAACACCAATAGCGCCAACGTTCTCTCCGAATGTGTTAGTTCCGTTGCCGGAGCCCCAGAGTCCCGCCAGCATTGTACCGAGACCCTCCGTGCCGAGACCGCGGTTGATGGCGTGTAGAGGTGGTGGTGGGGCCGCTATAAAATGCAGTATAAGATAGTAGATATATTTAATAAAATATAATATATGATTTTTTTTATCTTTTTACTCCTATTTTATGAACAAGGAGAATCAAATATTAGAAAGATACGGCTTTAGAAGACGTAAAAAAAATTTTACGTCGCGGAATATGCACCCACTTATCTTGGAATCCATCCAAGAATTTAGTATTAAGAAGTAGCTTAACAGACGAAAACAGAACGGAATACTATCCTGTTGTTTGTCCACGTACTGTAGAAACATTACATGTGCCAACATGTAGCGGAAGCGGAATAAACTTCGTCTTATCCGAGGCAACTATATTTTATTTAAAGTATTAAAGACCGCCATGTAAAGCTAAACATTTCTGGTGTGGTTGCAAAGAGCTTGTTATTTAATCTAATACTTAACACGTAACGTAAAACGTGAAAATCCTTATTTTTTAAATATTTAGGTATATACGGGGATTCGAACCCGTTCTTGTTGATATTGATGAGATTCTTACCACACATCCTCGCCGTGGTGGGATAGTAGCTGATGGACTCGACGGTACACGCGAGCACGCCCGCTAACATGCCCAGCACTCCTGCCACACTTACTGTAGGCCAGCCCCATTGACCTGGTACAATTGGTATTTAATTTATCACGAGGTCTTGTTCTATAATAGATAATTTGAAAAAGATTTAAAAAAAATTAAACAAGTGTATCTTGTTTAAATTAAACAAATATAAAATGTTCATTTAGAACGCCAATAGTCTTCAATAATTTGTTTAAAATTATGCTGTTCATGAACTCAAGATTGCACCATAGTTTCAGCATACGTGTTTTGTCGCATCCACTGTCACTTCGTGTATACATAAGTTTCGGGAGATCCTCATACTTTTTATCTGACTTTCCTTCAGCATCGAAGTGAACTGAGATCTCCCCCTGCCTCCCTCACCACTCACTCTTTCTTCATAAATCGTTTTTACCATCCTGTCATCACATATTTGCCTTTACCACCCGAGCATGTTCTTCATCTTTAACAGTCGTCTGTTTTACACTATTTCATAGTCTCGCTTAATTTATGTAGTCTTATCGTTCTTTAAAATGTAAGAAATGTATTTTACATATAATGTAAAATAAAAATAATATAAATCAGCTTCACGCTGTATCCCGCACACTGCAGGGTAGGCAGAGGGAAACTAGTGTTAAGACACTCTGTTCCCCACCTTCTGTTTAGTAAATATTTCATCTCCTCGAGTAGGAATCGAACCCACAACCAGTCGGTTTTACAGTCATACGTCGTGCCGCCGCGCCACGACTGGCTTCCAAATAATATATTTTTAAAATACCTGGATAAGGTATCCTAAACCAAGGCGCGTCGCGGATAATGTTCAGCTTGAGGTCAGTCCGCGCCGGGTGTCCCACTACCAGCGTCTCCGTAGCAGTCAGAATACCGCATATCGCCCACATTATAACTATCGTTAGTAATACCTGGAGGTAGAAAAGATTAATTTATATCATTTATATTAGCTTAATTTCTTTTTGTAGGTTTCGTTACCTTCAAGCTGTATACCACAAATAGGAGAGTAGGCAAAAGGAATCTAGTTTTAAATCACTCCTTACCCAATACACTACCCAATTTTCCGTATTGAGTGGAAGAACCCAGCGCGATCCTTTGTCTTGTTACCAGAACGGGGAGTTGAGAGTAATTGATTCCCCAAATGGAAATAGAACCCGCAACTGTCACGTTTAGTCATACATCGTGCTGTACGCCAGGCCTCAATATACTACATATATCGAACATAAAAAAGTTTTCTATAAAGAGCTTATTAGAAATGAAACATAAAAGTAACTTTATTAAACTTACCAGGAAAAATACTTATTTAGAAAACGTATAAAAATTTGAACGTAGCGGGACTCGAACCCGCGCCTCCTGGAAACCGACCAGGCTTCCAGGAGGCCCAGGTTCGAGTCCCGCTACGTTCAAATTTTTATACGTTTTCTAAATAGGAATTTTTCTTTCCTAAGCGTGGAATAACACTTTAAAAATGTTTCAAAAAAAATTACCGGGAAAAGTTTGAAAAGCGGAAACCATACAATGGTGATCCCCGTATCGCGCCTCCACGCCACCGTCGGGATCTTAACTTCGGTCATACATTGTGAAAATATTGTGAGCAGAATGAATGTTCTGGAACAAATTAATTATTATGTTAAGCATAAGTTAATAAATAATCAGCTTCACGCTGTATCCCGCACACAGCAGGGTAGGCAGAGGGAACCTAGTGTAAGAGACCCCGTTCCCCACTTTCTGCCGAATTCTGGAGGCATTGCGTGTTGAGTGGCAGAACTCAACGCCGCAGAATTTAAGCATAAGTTAATTTAATAAAATTCACTTCCCAGCACACAGCAGGGTAAGTAGAGGGAACCTAATGTAAAAACACTCTGTTTTCCACTTTCCGCCGAAAGGTGCTGAAATGATTAGTGACACAAGCACATTGAAGAAATGAGAATACAAATTTAAATAAATATTTCATTCCCTTAAATGGTGATCGAACTCACAATCAGTCGCGTTTACAGTGACGCTTTGAACCTCTGCGCCACAACGGCACACCACAACAAAGTCTGCGAAAATGAGGAATGCAAGAGTAGAGGCTAGGTTCCCAGGTTCCTTCTGCCTACTATGCTATGTGCGGGATACTAAAAAACATTTTTTTACGTTGTTAATCGCATATTAATATAAAAAAAAAATTTGTTGACCTATTGTTTCTTCAAAGTGAAATAACAAACTTATCCGCTGAATAATTCATTTTCAACATTACTCCGAAGAGAACAGCTAGAACTTTCAACTCGCACATCTTAACTCCAACTTCACACTAAATTATGATTATGATAAATAATGAAAACGAAAACGTATTCTATGTTTTGTTGGTGGAGTAATAATGTTAGTAAAAATAAATACAGTAGTAAGTCCGTGGCCGTCGTGGCACAGGGGACAGAAATTTGGGGACGAAGTATCATAACACTAGGTTCCCTGTCTATATATGCGAAGAAATTTAAATATTTCAAATATTTAAGAAGATTTCGTTTACCAGCTAAAAATATACAAGCAAGAAAAGTGAAGTACAAGTTTGCTTTAAATAAAGTAGTAGGCGCTTTAAGCATCTCTATTTTTACATTTTACGCTATTTCTAACTATTGCTATTTTTTTACTACAGGTATAAAAAAATAATACTATATTTCAGATTTTCGCTATAATATTTTTTTTTGTTCTGAACTAAAATTTAGTAAATTTTATAGTATACATATAATTATAAATTAGGAGAAGCCAGTCGTGGCGCAAGGGCACAAAGTGTGACTGTAAAACCGACTGGTTGTGGGTTCGATCCCCACTCGAGGAGATGAAATATTTACTTAAATTTATATTTCCAATTCTTCGCTCTGGTTTCGAGGACAAGCGCGGCGTTGAGTTCTACCACTCAACACGCAATGACTCCAGAATTCGGCAGAAAGTGGGGAACGGAGTGTCTTAACATTAGGTTCTCTCTACCTACCCTGCAGTGTGCGGGATACAGCGTGAAGCTGATTTGATTTATAAATTAGGACCAGAAAAAAACCAATACATATATTACAAAATTGAATTCAAACCCATTTCAGATTTACCTATCCCACTCATAATCACAAGGAATAAAGAAAAGCACAAAAAATAATGTACACCTCCAGTGCTACTAATTCAAAGTAGTTGTTAATAAATCTAGAAGCCAGTCTAGGCGCAGGACACATTGAAGGAGGTTGTGGGTTCGATTTCCACTCGGGGAAATGAAATATTTATTATTTCAATTTACATGCTCTGATAACGAGGCCAAGCGCGGTGTTGAGTTATACCAAATCCAATAGGCAATGTCTCCAGAATCCGGCGGAAAGCTGCCAATAAAAGTGGCTTATAAAAAATTGTATGTAAAACCTAAACCTCAACATACAAAAAAAGATTGTAAAAAATCTGTGTTGGTTTTTTAACAAAAATCGAATAGGATTTAAAATATGGCGTATTTCAAACAAATAAATGTTTTTTATAAGAATAGAAAAGAACAAAAATTTTATAACACAACATATAAAATAAATAAAAAGAACCTTTGGAGGTACTGGGATTTGAACCCAGGACTTTCAGCATGCGAAGCAGACACTCTACCACTGAGTTACACCCCCGGTAATATAACAAGTTGAAATTGTCGTTTGTATTCTTAATAATATATATTTTTTAATTTTTTCTCCTTTCTTTTTTATTAGAGACATTTAATCTTTGTTTACAAAATAGTTATTAATAGAATATGTAAAAATTTAAATAAGAATATTTTTATAATTTAAAAGACTATTTATATAATTGAAGTTCTAAAGTTCTAATTACATATATGGAATTAATCGTTTTATTTTTTTTAACTACAGCTTTTTGTTTATTATGAACAGATGTAGAACTTGAGATAAAAAATATTAAAAAAAAATTAAAGTATTTTTAACATTAAAAAAAACAATATACATATCAAACAAAAAACTATAAAACGTGAAAATATTGAAAATTCAAAAAAATAATTTAAAATATTCGTACATTCATAAAATCAAATCCAAGTCAAAATATTTATTATCGACGCAAACACTTTCAAATCGTCAAGATCGAATCGATCAAATATGTAAATTGAGAAATGTCAGTAATGTCAGTCGTCAGTCCTACAGGAAGCTGCCACATATGCACATATGTAAGTAAAACAAAAGGTCAACGTCCAGCTGCATCAGTGCAGAATCGATAGGTTGTCAACTTGTTGAGCTCGGGTCGCCATGGCAACGGCCCCTCGCCGCCGGAGACATAAATATGATGAAATTTTAAAATCAATGCTAAAAGCTTAGCCTAGATCGAAATATAGGTCAGAATCTAGATAGATAGATGTGGAGACCAGTTAGGATTATTTCGGTATAATTTATAAGTTTTGGCGCTATCTTATTTTAGTGAGACATTAGTACCAAGGTGATGTTTTCGATATTCACTTGTGGGAACGACATATAAATCAGCTTCACGCTGTATCCCGCATACAACATGGAAGGCAGAAAGAACATAGTGTCGAGACACTCAATTCCTCACTTGTTCGCAGAATTTTTCGAGGCGTGGCGTGTTGAGTGACGGAATAGATAAATAAATAAAATAAATAAATCAGCTTCACGCTGCACTCCGCACACAGCAGGGTAGGCAGAGGGAACCTAGTGTGAAACACTCCGTTCCCCACTTTCTGCCGAATTCTGGAGGCCTTGCGTGTTAAGTGGCAGAACTCAACGCCGCGCTTTGCCGCGACACCAGAGCGAAGAAATTGAAATATAAATTTAAGTAAATATTTCATCTCCTCGAGTGGGGACCGAAACCACAACCAGTCGGTTTTACAGGCACACTGTGCCCCTGCGCCACGACTGGCTTCAACTACTAGACGTACGTACGTACTAGATAATAAATATATTTCTAGAGGAGTTTTAAAAACAAACTGTTCTCTTGGAAAGTAATTATTAAACTACTCATTGCGGAAACAAAGCCTGCAAAGTGCAGCGCTTTAGAGAATAACTTCTTTGTGATAGTTTGAGTGGAATTTGAGAAAGACTGGAATAATGAAATAATGAAAAACATCAATTTATACTTTATGTTATAATGCCTAGGAATATATAGGTTTTTTTTCAGCTTCACGCTGTATCCCGCACACGGCAGGGGAGGCAGAGGGAACCTAGTGTTAAGACACTCCGTTCCTCACTTTCCGCCGAATTCTGGAGGCATTGCGTGTTGAGTGGCAGAACTCAACGCCGCGCTTAAATGGGTTTTTTAATATCATTTAATACCTTTAAAGTATTTTAAATTAATTTTTTTAATCGAATTAATTGCTTATATTTGAGTACTAGCGGCTCGCCCACGGCTTCGCCCGCTTAAAATACGTGATTATTGATTTAATAAGCACAATTGATTGACAACTATAATGACTTCTAATATGATTTTTTTACGACGTTATCGTCAAAGAATTTTTGATTGTTTTAAATAAAAAAATACAACCATTGTTGATATTTGATATTTATAAAATATACATAAAGCTAATTATTTATTATACGTATATATTTTTGTAACCTTATGTTCTTTTTACCTATATAATATACTCTGTTAAATGTGCTGATGTCAGTGAATAATTTAATTTACTTATTCAGAAACAGCCTTAAATGTTAAATTATTTTTTTAAATGTTAAATTGATTTATAGGAAAAAAAAATCAGCTTCACGCTGTATCCCGCACGCAGCAGGATAGGCAGAGGGAACCTTGTGTTAAGACACTCCTTTCCCCACTTTCTGCCGAATTCTGGAAGTATTACGTATTGAGTGGCAGAACTCAACGCCGCGCTTAACCTCACACCAGAGCGAATAAATGGAANTTCAAATGACGATAACTTTTTTTTAATGAACCGATTTTGATGAACTAAACTTTAGTAGTTAAGTTGAGTTAAAACAAAGCAATTGGTGAAATTTTCAAGTAAATCGGTTCAGTGCTTTCAAAGAAAAATGTGGACATAAATATCGTCGACAGACAGACAGACAAGAAATTCAAAAAAAATCTTTTTGCTTTCTATTATTCTTTTTAAGTGTCCCTCTATCTATTTTAGTCAAAATTACTAAATGTACAGATTACCTATACATTTTTGGTTGTTTAGATTACCAATCACTATAAACTATCAGGCTATTCGCTTCTACCGCGACGTTGAACTTGAGTGAGTAAACTGAATACTTGTCATTTCACCAAAAATGGTCGAGCGGAAAGGACAAAGTAATCACAAATTCAAATAATTTTATTCAAAATAAGAAGTTACATGCCTCATTTTTTGAACGTCAAATAATTTACCACCAGTTCACTTAAATTAATACCTCAGACCTCAGAACCGGCGCAAGAAAGGAGGCGGAAAAATATTACAAAATATAAAACTCTTTGTTGGCGGAAATGTAAACCTATTTTATTTAAAAGGAGTCCGTTCCGCCCAAGCTCCGCTCTCTCATTTCTCTTTCGCGACGGAAACTGGACCTTAGAATGTGTCATGTGTCACAACGAGTAGTTATTTCAATTTCATTGCGCGGGTGAAGCCAAAAGTAAATATTTCACAAAATGTAATGAAAACTTTTCAAAATGATTGACCGATTTTGAACTAAAATCGGTGACGGGTTCAATTTGTACAGGAAATTTATTATACATTTTCTTTTACTTGACTTTGACTGACTCTTTAACTTCACGTTGAACTCATTGTCAAGACATTCCGTTTCATATTTTTTTAACGGAAAGTGGCGGAACTGAACGCCGTGCTTTGTCTATCAAAAGGGAGAAGTGGAAAATTTCATTCATTCAAAAGTGGAGGTATATCGAATCCACAATCGTCTCGATTATAGCCATATGCTGTTCCACTGGCCCACAACTGGCTCGACATATGTATAAACATATATATATATATATATATATATATATATATATATATATATATATATAAAATTCATATTATACAGGTATAATGCACAGTGAAAACTAAAATCGATAAAGCTCCGTGCAGCGGTACGATAACCTTTGACATTCCTACCCACCGCCCACTACATATTGGGTAGGTATACTTAATTATTGCAAGGGAAGACCACTCCCCAGATGGAAATTGGTGGAAAATTATAATTACTTACTCTATGCCCTTTTTTAATTTGGGAACCTTTGATAATAATTTAGGGGACGTAGTAGCGCAGTGGGACAGCGCCTGATTGTAAACGCTACGGTTTTGGGTTCGATTCACACTCGATGGTATAAATTATTTTCATATCTTCGCAGTGGTGATGAGACAAAGTGCGGCGTTTTCTGCTACTCAACACGCAATGTCTCGAAAATTGGGCTAGCCATTGGGCTAATGTGGGAATCAGAGTGTTTTTAACAGTAGAAGTTCCGTCTGTTTACATTAATTATATGCGGGAAAAAACTTGGAACTCAAAAGAAAAGAAAAAAATATCTGAAAGATAAATACTATCTTTGAGAAATATTCTGCTTCTTACTGTTATTCTTCTTATTTATATAGTTGAAAGCATGTAAACGTAATATCCACGCCCACGTTAAACCGTAGGTTTTAAATATTCCATTCGATAACTTTCTCTGAACGCCCAACTAACTTTCCATCAAGTGAACCACATTAATAAATAGAGCCTTTATATTTTTTTATTAACATTAACTTCAGGCTTTATCCCGCAAACACAGTATCAAAGATACTGGAGGAACGGTCACATGAAAGGCATGAGGACCTCCTGAAGGCATATATGAAGTGGTCGATGGCAGGGCACGAGGCGAAAGAGGTATGTGGAGACCGTAGCGTTTGGCGTTCCTATCTCTGTGGCAACCCCTCTAAGCATACAGCGCAAAGTAAAGTTAGCAGGGTAGACAGAGGGAACTTAATGTTGAGACATTTCGTTCCACATTTTTTGTCCAATTTTTAAGACATTGCCTAATAAATGGCGGCTCGGCGCTTCGTCTTGTTAACAGAGTGAGAAAATGAAAATAAATAATTACCCCAAGCCAGAACCGAACCCATTACCGTTGCCTTCACAGTCAAACGCCCTTTTACTTATGCTCCACGATAACCTCAATATATAGACATAACCTTTATATATAGACATAGAATTTATTATCACTGAATAGCTTTGGCTATTAAAAAGTGACCTATAATATAAAGCATATATGTTATTTAAGTTAGATCGATAGTTTACTGTATAAAAGTCCTGGAGTATGACCTAGTTTGTATGTATTTGTCTTTTTTAATATTATATTTTTATGCATTCACCGCGTATTTGTGAAAGAGAAAATCTAGATTTTTCTGTTTTCCACTCTCCGCCTGTATGCAAATACTGTATGTTATTGTAAATTTCTTATCTCTATATAGATTACACAAATATCTACATTGACCAATGACCATTTAGTCTAATATAGGTCTATTCTTTGTATATTGAGATATATAAAGAAGAATACAAACAATGATAAATATTGAATTCGGTTTTAAAACATTATTAGCAAATTTTTCTTTTACATTATTTTCAAAAGATGGAAATATAAATTTAAGTAAATATTTCATCTCCTCAAATGGGGATCGAACCCACAACCACTCGGTTTTACAGTCACACTTTGTGCCATTGCGCCACGACTGACCTCAAGTATTTTCAAAAGATATTGCTCAATGTTTAAGTAAGTTTTGAAGTATATTTTAACATGTAAATATAAGCCGTCGTGGCGCAGGAGCACAAGCGTGCTATTGTAAACGAGACGGTTGTGAGTTAGATTCGCAATTAAGGAATTAAATGTTTAAAATTTTGATTTCCTGGCTCTCGTAACGAGGCCACTCAACATGCAATGTGTTGAAAATTGGTCAGAAACTGGGGAATGAAGTAACCTATCCATAGGTACCCGTGAGTGTGCTATATACGAGATACAGCGTGAAGCGGAGAAAACAGAAATATATTCACTCTCTCTCTCGAAAAAAATGAGCAAGCGATGTTAAGTTACGACACCACACTACAGTACTAAGTGTTGCAGGATGAGCGGTGAAGAGAAAATCGAGTAAATATTAATTGGATTTTTAAGTAATTATTCAATGTTGCAAAACGTAAAGATGAAATGTTATTATTTCCGTTAACTGAAATTAGAGTCCACAACCATAGTTCGTTTACAGTACGATCGACGAATCCTGGCCTCCTCCTTTGTTTTCTTCTCTAGTGTACAAAGCGCAAAAGTTCAGCAAATCTAATTTCAGGGCGGCCAAAACTCGCCAGCTGTACTGTTATCTATACTTATAATAAATCTGTAGAAAAGCCGTTTCTGTACATTGAAAATATAAAAAAAAAATTGCCAGGGTGTTAAAGGATAATTAACAGAATCCATTTCCAACATTTTTGGAATTTTTGTCTGTTTGTCTGTTTATCTGTTTGTCTGTTTATGTGAACACGTATCACGTAAAAAGTACACAATAAATTTAAGCAACTTTTATACATAAAAATTACAAATAAATCAAAGTAGCTTTTAGTGTTTATTTCATTGTAATCGCTTCACTCTATCAAAAGATATAAGTATTTAAGTTTTCAAGAAGTTAATATTTGAGATATTAAAAAATCGATACAAGTAACGCTATCTATTGACAAAAATAGTAGGTACTAACGAATCTTGATACTCTCTTTCATACACGTAACGCTATCACTAATTGCGATGGGATCTTAAATAGATGGCGCTGTGCATAAAAGAAAATATAGTTTGGAAAGGTTACCGCTACACTCTATCAAAAAATAATGGACTTAAAGTTTTAAAGATATTTATATTTGAAAAAAAAAAAAAAATACGCAATGATATCTATTGACTACACATGATACGTTACGTTTTTAAAGTACAATTGTTCATAGTACTAACTACAAAGTAAACTAAATTGAATTGTTGGTGAAGATTACCTTCGTAACAGTCTAGCTTAATTCTTAATTATTTAACACAGTGATAAAGAATGACTTAATATTCAAAGAAATATTTTGAATAGGTTCTTCAGTCCGTTCGTTCGTTTATGTTATTAATATTTTTTTAAGAAACGTATAAAAAAATTACTTTTGGGAGCAACCTCTAAAAAATTGTGTCTCAAGAAAAAAATGCTCTGACACTGTTTATAAAAATATCCCGCAGTATTATTTCATAACTTACAAGCGACACGTACCGACATTGCACTATTGCACCTGTATGTTGCATGTATGTATGTGCCAAGGGTATTTTAGGGTACATACCTCAAAATTCTTATAAAATAACTTTGTTGTTTGTCCGTCTGTCCGTCTGTCAAGACTATTTTGTACAAGATCGGTTAAAGGTTAGATACCTCAATGTTCAAGTCTATATTCCCTTAGAGCACGAAAATCTATCTTCTAAATCATCGCAATCAAATGACGATGAAATATGAGAGTTTATGCTTTGTTTTTTGTCGCATTTTCTATCATAACTATAGGGTACTTCCCGTTGATATACAATTTCGAAATTTGTTAAGAAGTTAAAACTTACGGCACGTATAAAGGAAAATTCCAAAATTATTTTTCAAAAATTGACTACTTATTTGTATTTGTGTCACAGAAAAAACCATTAAGTACAAATTTTAATCTGTACTTAAATTGATACAAAATGACAACTTAATTAGTTATTCTTTTGGTGTATCTCCTTTCATGAAACTGGTACGAAAACTCTCGGGGCATGAGTACGACTTGAACTTGCCCGAAAATGTTGATTATTTTATAGATTATATAAAAATGCCTAAAAACGTGCTTTCTATGTATATTCTGTATACCAATTATATATTTAACTAATAATATATGTTACTAATTTAAAAACTGTACAGGAGCTAATATAAGTTATTTTACAAAGAATATAGTGAATACTTATCCAAATAAATAAATTAATAATTAAGGCTGTTTGTAATATCTCTATTTCTTAAATGAATAATCATCTAATTCAAGCGGGCAAAGCCGCGGGCAGGCCGCTAGTTTAAAATATTTTCCTTTGATTCTTATCTTCCTGATTGAACAAGGCGTATAAATTCAAAAAGCTTCAGGGCGGTCACAACCCGTCGAGTGTACTGTACAAGTATAAAAAAGTCTAAGTTCTCACCCGGCAGCGATGCCCCAATGCTGTGATGCGGCGTCAGCAGCGTGCTCGAACAGCGTTAAACCCACCAGAGCTACCGTTGGGGCAATAGTCAGAGGTGTCACTATGCGGAGCACTGAACCGATTATACCGAAGTAACCTGGGAAAAGTAAAATTTTGTGTTTAAAATTATCACACACTCTTTAATGGAATTACTCTTTTTCAATTAGACCTTTACAAATACTTTTGAATAGTAAAATTAAATAATAATGTTAGTAGCGTCAGTTTTATATAGCTAGGAAGCTTATGAAAAAAAATAAATAAATAAAATACGCTTTCAATACAAAGAAAGACAAAACGCATATACATGTATTAATGTTTAGAACAGTACAATAGGTGGCCTTATCGCTAAGAGAGCGATCTCTTCCGGTTCTTAGGTACCTTTGGGTAGAGGAGATATTGTCTGAATAGGGAAGGAGTGTACAGAGTTGATATCTAATTTTAAATACACATGTATATTTTAGCATATAATAGATACATACATACATCATTACATACATATATAAATATATAAACAAATATATACCAATTGAGGCCAGTCGTGGCGCAGAGGCACAAAGTGTGACTGTAAAACCGACTAGTTGGGGGTTCGATCCCCACTCGAGGAAGTGAAATATTTATTTACATTTATATTTTCATTTCTTCGCTCTGGTGTCGAGTCAGTTCCGCCACTTCACACGCAATGCCTCCAGAAAACAAACCAGGCGGAAAGTGGGGAACGGAGTGTCTTATCAGTAGGTTCCCTCTGTCTACCCTGCTGTGTGAGGGATACAGCGTGAAGCTGATTGTTTTTTTTTATAAACCAATTTGCTTATATACGTAGATTCATAAAATAAACGTTTTTTTTATCAGAAGACAGAAATAAAAACAAGAAATAAATACAGAATATACAATTGGAAACTACTTAGTTTGTATAGTCATAATTTGTTTAACTGTTATGGGTAAGGAATTCCACAGACGGACGGATTTGATAGAGAAGGAATTAGTAGAGAAGGAAGAAGAATGGCTAGGAATTTTGAGAATTAAATTAGACTTATACATAATAACATAAAACCAATGAGGCCAGTCGAGGCACAGGCGCACAAGTTGTGACGGTAGATGCCACTGGTTGTGGGTTCAAGCCACACTCATTTATTGATAGATAGAAAAAATTGGCCTCTTTTTTATGTTCTATTGTTGACTAGGATATAGTTTATTCTTGTTTAACTCAGAAGATAAACTACTATCTACTGACAAAACCGTCGTGGCGCAGTGGCACAAGCTATGACTGAAAATCCGACGGTTATGGGTAAAATTCTCGCTCGAGGAAATGAATTATTTAATATTTTCATTTTCGCTCTGGTAAGAAGACTAAACGAGGCATTGAGTTCCGCCACTCAACAGGGAATCGGTCGAAAATTTGGGCGGAAAGTAGGGAAAAGAGTGCCTTTACCTAGATTCTCAAAACTTATCTAAAATCATCTAGTTCCTCAGAAATAACCTACCTCCAAAAACCTGAAATAACGCTGAAACAGCTATAGCACCGGACAATTCACACATTCGAATCTTCCACACTTCTCTCCTCTCATCCACTGTCATCACGGAGAGAATATCTTGCTCAGGACACTTCCACGCTGGAAGACCGAGGATGGCCAACGTGGGCACCAGGAAGGATATGGTACCACCTTGGACTATCGGCAATCTGCATCCGAACGTCGCTTGAAGCCATGTTATTAGACCTGATGTTGGAAATAAAAGAAAAACAAAGGAATGTTAATTTTTATGACATTACTATACTTGTGAATTGACTAATAGAAGGACTATACTTTATGTTTAAGTGACTAAACTTTAGATTATAATACAAGAGGTCAGTCGTGGCTCAGAGGATATAAGATGACTGTGAACGCTAGAAGTTTTGGGTTCGATTCTATCAAAGAAATGAAATATTTATTATTTTCATTGCTTCGCTCTGGTGGAGGCAAAGCGCGACGTAAAATTTCGCCAGTCAACACGCAATGCCTCCAGAATTTAGCGGAAATTGAGGAATGGATATATCATAATGAGAACTGAATATCTTAACACTAGGTTCCCAGGTTCCCCCTGCCTACCCTGTTATATACGGGATGAAGTCTGAAAATACAAAAAAAAATTATAAAATAATAAATATAGCTTCAAACAGTCCATATAATACAAAGTGTTTTTTATAAATGAAAAGACAATAGAAGCCTATCAATGGACCCTTGACTTTGATCTTTTAGTAACGTTTACTTTTACTCCGACGACTCACATAGAATAAATATACGTTATTTGTAATACGAGATGATCCACATAAATAAAATATGTGTAATATTTATATTTGACCTTTCTTTCACGTTTGAATAACTTTTTTATATGTGAATGTAAAAATAAAGTTTTTTTTTAGTATCCCATTAGTAGTAGGAGGCAGGGAACTTAGTTAAGATACTCCATTGTCCACGCACCGCCAGTTTTCGAGAGATTGAGTGTTGAGTGGCGAAATTCAACCCCGCACTTTGTCTTCTTATCAGGAAAAATTAAAAAAAAATCTTATTCGAAAAAATTCTTATCAAAATGTACTGTCATACGCTGGGCCAAGGGGGCCTCTTTAAATTTAAAATAATAAAATTTAAAATAATAAGTGTTTAGTGCCGGTACTCAACGCCGCGTTTTGCCTCGAGAACAAAGCGAAGAAATATAAATTTACAGAACTATTTCATTTCTTCGAGTGGGGATCGAACCCACAACCAGTCGCATTTACAGTCACACTTTCTGCCCCTGCACCACGACAAAAAATAATAATCATCAATTTCCATGAATGGGATCGAACCCACAAGGGTCGGATTTGCAATGCCTCAATTATAATATTATTACAGACTAGTGGACGCGCGCAGCTTCGTCCGCTTATTTGCACCCTTAGGGGTAAATTCTAAAAAAACCACGAAACACGTGTTCAATAAAATATTTTTAACAGTTTGAATTTAAAATTTAATAAAAATCGATGGCGATTTAAAGACTTTTCCATATAAACTTTCAACCCCTTATTTGAACCCTTAGGGGATGAATTCTAAAAAACCATGAAACACGTGTGGAATGAAATATTTTTTATATATATAGACTTTTATATATATAGATTACCTCTAATAAGTACTTGTAAAGTATTTTTATTTATATTACGTATTTTTGAAGGATAATAGTGTAACTGTTTGTCAAATAAATAATCCATATTTACATAAGTATATTTATATAATAGCAATATCATCCATCCATGACGCTATCGTGGCACTTTGGGATATCTTATGCCTGTGAATACGACCGTTGTGGGTTCAATTGCACCGAGCGAAAATGAATTATTTTCATTTCTTCACTCTGGCAAGACAATAGTGCGGCGTTAAGTCCCGCCACTCACACGCAATGTCTCAAGTTTCTCTCTGTTTGCCCTGCTTTGATTATGGATTCGGTGCCCACTTGATGTAATTAATTATTTTTCATTTTCTAATAACAAGATAAAGCGCGGCGTTGAATTTCGACACCTGTCAATTTCTGGAATTTTACGGATAATGGAAAACAGAGTGTGTTTGAAAAATGACCTTGTGAATTTTGTCTCTTTTGTCCCTGCTGTATAACGCTATATGCAGCAAGAAGCTAAAAAAACGTATATTATAAATATATTATTTACATTTTTTAGCCTCACGTGGTATCCTAGTTTCACTCCTGTTATGTGTTAGTAGGATAGTCAGAGGGAGCCTGGGGACCTAATGTTAAAAATGGGTACCCATTGACACTTTCGTTCCCCAATTTCCGTAAAATGCTGGAGACATTGTGTGTTGAGTAATAGAACTCATTACCATGAAATGAAAATATTTAATATTTAATTTCCTGGATTGGAAATCGAACCTGCACCCCGTCGCATTTACAGTCACTGCACCACAACTGACTGCACTCAATGACACATTATGTACATATTATTCCTTATTTATCACCTTTATCTGAATAGTGTTAAAGAGTTAACGTAATCGTGGAAAGATTGGTTCGTGATGTTTGTGTACTTAGTACTTACATTGAAGAGTGGTTTATATGAGAGCTGTTTTATTAAGTTTAATATAATTTTAGTTTTTAAAGTATTGAGATAAGTATGATAAATTTCTTTGTTTTAGTTATTGTATAAAAATATAATAATTAATAGTTTTTTACGTTTAGTCGAGGCCAGTCGTGGCGCAGCGGCACGAAGTGTGACTGTAAAATCGACTGGTTGTGGGTTCGATCCCCACTCGAGGAGATGAAATATTTACTTAAATTTATATTTCCATTTCTTCGCTCTGGTGTCGAGGCTAAGTGCGGCGTTGAGTTCTGCCACTCAACACGCAATGCCTCCAGAATTCGGCAGAAAGTGGGGAACGGAGTGTCTTAACAGGACTAGGTACCCTCTGCCTACCCTGCAGTGTACGGGATACAGCGTGAAGCTGATTTATTTTATTTATTTTATTTATAGTTTTTACTTTAATTTATTGGGGCGGTTGTGGCGCAGGGAGATAAGCGTGGGGCTGTAAGCGCGGCAGTTGTGGGTTCAATTGCTACACAGAATGAAATGCTGCTAGTATTTTATTTTTTTGTCTTATTATTATTTTTTTTATAATATTTTCATTTTTTTATAAGTAGGCAAATTGTGGCATTGAGGTTCAGTTTATTCTGATACGCAAAACCAAATATCTCTATAGATTTTAAATATTTACAAAAACTGAATTATACGTCACTTTTTTTTAATTGTATAACTAAATACCGCGTTAAAATAACGCGTTATTTTTGTCAGTTTCAGGTTGTATCCCGTATGCCATGGTACCAGAGGGAAGAAATGAAAATATTATAGAACATAAATTATTCATACCCCGAGTGGGAATCGAACCCACAACCGTCGCGTTAACGCTTCTGCCTCACATGGCCTCTAAAACGATCTTACCTGTCACAAATATCATAGTGGATATGATGTTGGACCTGTCCGGATCCGTCTCCTCCATGCACAGCGCGGGGCACAGGATGAACGGTATCGCGACTATGGCGCCTATCATCGTTAGATAGTGCTGTAAATATATTAATGTAATATTTTTCAAATCAAATATTTATGAATATATAATATTTATGAATATAATACCTACCATAGGTATGGTAGGTAGTAGGTACCCTAAAATAATGTTATGCCCAAAACAAATTTACCTTTAAAAAAATAAAAAAGTTTACAGGAACATATCTATTCAGAGCTAAAATCCAGGTCCCCCTAAAAACATCTCTACACACGCCCACTAAATATTAAAAGCTCTCTATTCTCTACTTTTCACTGATTTAGAGAAAAATGGTGTGTAAGAGGCAGAGAAGAAAGCGGAGCTGAGTGGTCGTGTCGACCGTTGAACCTACATTTAAAAAAATTTTGACTTTGACATTATTCTAGTGTTGTGATATACGGTGTACATGGTGGTGGGTTCAATTTCTACTTGAGTGAATCACTTATCATTATTTCCTCGTTCTGATACTCAACATGATCAGCGTTTTTGAGCCACGCGACACACAATGCTTTAAAAATTAAACGGAAAGTGGGAACAGTGTCTTAACACTAGATACTTTCTCCACTGAAGAGTGTCTAAAAAGAACTGACTAAAATCTTTGCGTTGCCACACGTTGTCCATATAAGATGATCGATAGTGAAAAGACAGAATGGGGCGTTGAGTTCTGCCAATCAACACGGAGAGTCTAGAAAATTGGATGGAAAGTGGGGAAAGGAGTTACTTAACATTAAGTTTTCTGTCTTTCTTGCTACGTATGCGGGACGCGTAACAGTCGACCTAAAGGTCCTGTGTGCGGGATACAGCGTGAAAGTGAAAAGATTTTTCTTTGTAATAATAAAAAGTAAAATTGGTTTTTTAATTTAAAAATATCAAATCAAATCAGCTTCACGATGTATTCCGCACACTGCAGAGTAGGCAGAGGGAACCTGGTGTTAAGTCCTCCGTTCCCCACTTTCCGCCGAGTTCTGGAAGCATTGTGTGTTGAGTGGCAGAACTCAACGCCGCGCTTAACCTCGACACCAGAGCGAAGAAATAGAAATATAAATTTAAGTAAATATTTCGTCTCCTCGAGTGGGGATCGAACCCACAACCAGTCGATTTTACAGTCACACTTTGTGCCCCTGCGCCACGACTTCCCTATTAAAAATATAGAAGAGTAAATTCACCTGTAAAGCCATAAATATACACAAGTACCACGACGGCGCGTCGTCGATGCCGTACGTGACATTGCCTTTGCGATCCGCCTCACCATTTGGCACATTAACTGGATTCTGCTGGAAAATAGAAATGAAATATATGATTTTATTTTTACTAGTATAATAAAGATGAATGGTTAGTTTGGTTCAACACCCTAACCTCAGGAACTAAGTGAGCGAATTTAAAAATATATCTTGGATAGTAGGTACGTTTATTAAGCATGATCATAGCCATTTCATTTAAAGCCAGTCGCGGCACAGAGGAACAAGCGTGAGACGCTACAGGTTATAATTTTGTTTCTCACTTGAGGAAATGAAATAATTAATATTTTCATTTTAGGGACGAAGCAAAGCACGCCGTTAAGTTCCGCCGCTCAGCACGCAGTGCCTCCAGAATTCGGTGAAAAGTGGGGAATGGAAGTGCTTGGTGCACAGTGCTTGGGTGTGACTGTAATTTGAGGATTTTGAGTTTGATTTCCACTCGGCAAGTGAATCATTTAATATTTTCATTTCGTCGCTCTGATCTCATGGCAAAGCGCGGCGTTGAGTTCCACCACTCAACACGCAATGCCTCGAGAATTCGGAGGAAATTGAGGAAACGAAGTCGTTGTCTCCGTCTACCTATATAAAGAAATATAGAGTGAAACTAGAAAAATACATAAATTAATGAGTTTATATGGGATTGGGAGGAAATAATTTGAGATATAATTTTAAAAACAACACTTTAAAAACAAATAATAGTCGACCTAAAGGTCGACTGTTATTTTACGCGTCCCGCATACGTAGCAAGAAAGACAGAAAACTTAATATTAAGTAACTCCTTTCCCCACTTTCCATCCAATTTTCTAGACTCTCCGTGTTGAGTGGCAGAACTCAACGCCCCGTTTTGTCTTGAGCGAGGAATTAAAAATACTACATTCCACCGTGTGGGAATCGAACCCACATCACGCACGGCCTCTTTATCATTTTTTTGATTGGTATTTGAAGTCACAACGATAGTAAGAACCACGCCACGGCGCTTAACGCAGACTAATGTTTTAATATTATATGATATGGTTACTTATTTTATGTGTATGGGATTTCATTTGAAGGTTGAAGGCAACATTTACACTTTAATATATGAACGAGGCCGTGAATACGAAATATTCTTTTGTCTGTTTCGTCTGTACTAAAATAATAAAGTGGACGATTTTGGTTTTATTTTTTTTGTATTATATGAAAATTCGTAAGTTCGTCAGGAGTGCAATCATATCTACTAATATTATAAATGTGAATGTAGGTTTGTTTGTTACGCTTTCACGCCAAAACTACTCAACCGGTTATCATGAAACTTTGCATACATATTCTTATTAGAAGGACGAAGGATACTTTTTAATAAAAAATATGAATTTAAAAAAAAAGTATTAGCAGGCGAAGCCGCGTTTTTGAGTACCTAGAATTTTTTTTATGACAATTATAAAATATTATACTAATACTAGACTAGTGTAACTCTAAGTTAACCTTGAATAACGAAATAACAATAAAAACGAACGCCATTAACTCACTTTACGCGAGCGCTTTAGAATTAGTTAAATTTATGTAGGTATACTACAATATATTTTTAAGTAATAAAATGTTATATTTTTGTACTACACTACAAAAACATAAAATTTTATTACTTAAAAATAATAAAAAATTGTAAGGTAATGATATTGCTTTTCAATAGTAGATAATCATATTAAAATATACAACCGATTTTCCTAAGTAAAAAAAAGCGGGCGAAGCCGCGCAGTGGCCACTAGTTATTTATACACGCAAAAGCTTTTGCATGGTTGAACGTGCTAGTCTCAAGAATTACTGGTTCGAATTGAAAATTTATTTTTGCTTTTGATAATCCATTTATGGAGGAAGACTAAGAAAGAAGAAGAAGGAAGGAAGACTAAGAAAAATAGACTATATACTATAAATGGTATCAACCGTCAGTTACTTTGTATATTGTCTCATACAAAAATTTTAGTAATTTCCATTTATCGATGCGGACGATGCTGTTAAGTAAAAATATTATTATAAGAAAAATCGGATAAATGCGAGTCAGACTCGCCCACCGAGCGTTCCGTACCAATTTATAATAGCTAAGTTTGTATGTGTATGAATTACTCATTCTATATGAAATTAATTACAAGTCAGCTTCACGCTGTATCCCGCACACAGAAAGGTAGGCAGGGAGAACCTCGTGTTAAGACACTCCGTTCCCCATTTTCTGCCGAATTCTGGAGGAATTGCGTGTTGAGTGGCAGAACCAGACACCAGATCGAAGAAATGGAAATATAAATTTAAGTAAATATTTCATCACCTCGAGTGGGGATCGAACTCACAACCAGTCGGTTTTACAGTCACACCTTGTGAAGCTGCGCCACGACTGGCATTTTTTTTCTTTATATATTATATATTGTGAATTCTCACTTCGTGCCAAATTTCATTACGTTCGTCGACGGAATGTACCCCATTGACTTTGATTACGCGGCGATTTTCATACAAAATGCTGTAAAATCAATGTATATTTTGATTGTATTAACTTAGTACTTGATTTTTTATAGACTTTAATATATTATTATATATTAATTTTAGTTTGATACATCTACGCGATCTCGAGATAAATGGTCTTGACAGAAGTGCAGACTGTCAACAAAGTAGTGAGGTACGGAACCCTAAAAATATAAAATAGGCCGTGAGTTTAACATTTTCATTTCTTCGTTCTGATAACAAGGCAAAACGCGGCGTTGAGTTACGCCACTCCACGCTCATTGCCTCCGGAACTCAGCGGAAAGTGGAAAACGGAAGTATCTGCCTGTCTTTCTTCTTACCCTGCTATTTGTGCTATAAAAAATATATTGTATACACTTATAGATAACTACTTTAAAATTTCAATTATAAATGATGAAAAAATGCAAATTATATCCATGACGTGTTCACTTAATTATTATTATGTTAATTTTCAGAAATTGAAACATGTACGATAGTTGCGATTTACATGGTAAATTATAACAAAGAATGTGATATTTTAAAATATATATTTTAAATACATATAGTACACTATAGGCCGTCGATGCGCAGAGGAACAAGCATGTAAACGCGATAGTTGTGGGTTTGATTATCACTTGGGGGAATTAAATATTTAATATTTTGATTAAACTCTGGTAAACAAGGTAAAGCCCCGCGTTGAGTTCTGCCACTCAACACGCAATGCGTCAAAAATTCCTCGGAGAGTAGGGAATGGCAGTGTGTCAGTGGAAACCACCGAGTGTCTTAACACTAGGTTCCCTCTGTCTACCCTGCTATGCGCGGGATAGAGCGTGAAGTTGATAAATAGAGTACTCTAGCTTTGTGATCAAATGTAAAAACTAAAAGTGACACATAAGTTATGAGTTTTACATATCGTAATTGTGGGAAAAAAGTCTATAGTAGCCTTTCTCCATAAATGGACTATACAGTTATATATTTTCACGCATTTCCTTCTAGTACTGACATTCGTTTGTCTTTTTTTTTCAACATGACGGAAGGAAACAATTCTAAAATAATTTTTATCTTAATGTATTTTTCTGTTATTCATTTTCTTTCGATAAAGCTATTGCGTTTAGTGTGGCGGAACTCAACGCCGCGCTTTGTGCTACTAAATTCTAACGAAGATAAAACGAAAAGATTTGCCTAAACCAGCTGAGCAGGTTCTTTTTTCACTAGTACCTGCCATTCTGTGCATCTCTTCATTGCAGATTCGATCAGCTAAACTGACTTCCCATATCCGTAAACTTACGAAAAAAATTAAGTATTTTCAAAATAAAATAATAATATGGAAATCAACTTACCAAACCTCCTGTAATATTTTCAAGTCCAATTTGTATGTTGTGATGTACCATTTTTTATCTGGGGAAGAATAGTGATTGGTTTTTTATTTTAATACGATACAATATAATACTGTTAGATTTTTTTTCTAATAAATATTTTGACGTGTAGCCAGAAGCCATAGATAACATGTACAATTTCAGGGTATTTTAGATACAGCGTACATTAAGTGGCGGAACTAAACTCCGCACCTCGTCAAACCGAACTGAGAAAACGAAAATCAATATTTTTTCCAACTTTGCCACGTCAATCCTTATATAATAATTACATCATTACAATACAAATTACTCTAATTGGACAGATAATATAAAATTAGTCAGTATTTTTTTTATTTTTTTTAATTAAATTAAGTATATGATAAGTTAATTAACTGGAACTAAATGATAAAAAATAGGGGTGCTATCACGATAAGGGCAATGTCACACGTGTAGACTTATTTACATACATGTATGAAACTTGTTTTTTACTGCGACTTCACATGGAAATAACTAAGGGAGAGTCCACACTATAGTGCCGGTTACTGCTGGTTCTCGGTCCGATCTCATTCTTTATTCATTTTTGTATGAGAAATATTCTTATATGCGTGATTGGACCCGAAATATGAAAGCTGTCATTGTTTCTCACATAAGAATATTTTCAATAAACAGATCGGACTAAAAACGAAATGTGACTGCACCATAGTATGGATCCTTCCTAAAAGATATATGAAACATAACGGCTTAAGGTAGGTAGTTCCTGAGATTAGCGCGTTCAACCAAACAGCTCTCTACTCAGCTTCAATAATATCAAGTATATACTTTATTTATATGTGTGTTTAATATATTCAGTTTTTAAATAGATAGATAGAAATAGAATAAATGTTATATGAGCCAGAATATTTTATGAGCATTTCGTGCACATTTATTTGCAAATGTATAAAAGTTATAAATATCCTACAATAATGCAGTAGTAGCGCTTCTTAAGATAATGTATCTATGAATTGAAATAATAAAGAATTCTGGAGGCATTGCGTGTTAAGTGGCGGAGCTAAACGCCGCGCTCTGCCTCGTTACCAAAATAAAAAAATAAAAATCAGCTCAGGCAATCAGAGCGAAAAAATAAAAATATAAATGTTAATAAATATTTCATTTCCTCGAGTGAGGATCGAACCCCCAAACAGTCGATTTAACAGTCATACTTTGTGCTCTTGCGCCACGACTGGCCTCGTTACTAGAGCGAGGAAAATGAAAATATTAAATATTTCATTCCCTCAAATTGGAATCGAATCCACAACTTGTCGCGTTTAGAGTTGCCCCCTTGTCACCACTGGTTTTCGGCGGAAAGTGAGAAACGGAAGTATCTTAGTGGGAACGAAGTGTCTTAACACTAGGCACACGCTCCTCCTAACTTAATATGTGCGGGATACAGCGTGAAGCTTAAAAAACAGGCAGACGAAACCATAGGCAAAAATAATTTAAATACAATAAAAAAAAAATTATGCAGCTACATGAGCTTAGTACATAATTTTATAAAATACGTAAAACTTTAATACTACCGGTTTCAAATCCATATCTACACGTTGCTAACATTCCAACTGGGTTCACAATTTTATTGACATTTATAATATGCACGTATATTACGATAAAAAAATATATAATACAGGAAAAATTCTCCAAAAGAAATGATAAAATATCTTAAATATTCACATTAAGAGTCGTTCTCAATCTAAGTTATGCAAATTTTGGTGACCGGGTGCCGTACCGTACTTCCCAAGGACATTTTATAAATATATCGCTTATTTAGTGCAATAATGACGTAATAGCACTTTTTTTTTAAGAAAAAGACGCCAGTCGTGGCGCAGTGGCACAAAGTGTGACTGTAAAATCGACTGGTTGTGGGTTCAATCCCTAGTCGAGGAGATGAAATATTTATTAACATTAATAACTTTTTTTATATTTGCACTTTATCGCTCTGGTGTTAAACCAAAGTACGACGTTGAGTTCCGCCATTCAACACACAATGCCTCGAAAACTCAGCGGAACGTGGGGGACGGAATGTCTTAACACTAGGTTCCCTCTGCCTACCCTGCCGTGTGCAGGAAACAGCGTGAAGCTGTTTTCTTTTTAATTTAATGTCAATGTATACGGAAAGTCGATGCGACTTTGGTTGCGTCTCCTCTAATATTACAAAGTGCAAATACGTCATTGTTGCACCAAATTAACGATGCATTTGCGCAAAAAAAATATTTCCCGAAGTGGGATCTAACCCACGACCATCGCTCTGACATTCAAAGCCTGTCCTGGACGGATTTGTTAATAATAATAATAATAATATATAATAATAACTAAACAAGTTAATTAATTAAGAAAGCACATAAATTATTTTCTCAGGTAGTTTATTATAATTGTATCGTATTCGTACTCGTATATCTATTTAGGTTTTTGTTCTACATAATATTATTATTTATTTAATTGAAAAAAAAATTACCAATAAAAAATTAAACCCAGAAAAAAAACCTTTTTAGAAGAAGAAGAAGAAGATATACAAATGTCAAAGGCCGAATGCCGAAGGGCGAAGCGCCTTGAGCCCCTTGAACAGGTACATGAGAAAGACTGAGAAACTTCTTCATATAATATTCGATATTGCATAATTGTATAGCCCTTTGTGCTGCTTTGGCGCAGGGGCACAACACGAAAGTTGTGAGTTCGATTCCCATTTGGGGATATGTAATATTTGTAATTGCCTCTAAATCCTAGTTAATTATAATAATATTATTTACTTAACGTAAGAATTATTGGGGCATCACTCACTATGGAGTGTTTTAATACTCTGTAGTTGTCAGATTCGTTCTGTAGTCCAATAAAACTTATTTTTCACATTTTAATATCATATTTCATGTTAAAAATACTTAATTAAACTTTATTTTTACGTTTTTTGTCCTTTATAATTAAAAACAGCCAATTATTCTATTAAATATAAAAATAATTGTCCACCAGTACCTAATTAAGACGTTTTATTATAAAAAACTGTAAATTAATGTTTAAATTATTATAATATAATATAATATTATAATTAAAAGTAATAATTTATTCGCCCTTGAATCGTTTATCATTTAACCAAATACTATTATCATTTTTCCTCAGCAAGTAAACTCTCCCTCTAATAGTGATTGTACAAATGGCAATGCTTTATTTACGTATTGGCAATGCTTTATGATATGAATTATTTACTTAATATACTGAATTACGTTTCTTAAACAAACGACACAAACAACAGAAAACTTAAATGGTAAAAATCAAAAACAACATAGTAGGTAGTCTACCTACTATTCTTTTATGTAAAAATATTTAAACGAAAGATGATACCAACTATGCTGCGCTGAAATAATACATTCTAATTATTTAGAGAGCTCCAAAATACGTGCAATTGCTTCTGAAGATATATATTACTATAGAGCTAGGATTAAAGCATACTCTAGTCCAGCTCCTTTCTTCTGGCGCTGGGGAACGGCATGAGGGCGTTGTCCTTCAGGCCGTGCGTCGTTATGGGGCCCTTTGGCCCTAGGACTGCGTACCTGCCCTAGAGCAGATACAGGGAGAAGGATTTTTGGTGGGACTGGAAGGATGATCAAATGCCACCTCATGAACTGTATCTTGTTAGCCCTACTGGCTTTTACAGCGACACCGGATAGGTAGGGAAGAGGCTTCTCTGTCTCTGAAAAATTTGTAATCACATGTGGCTGCTTGTAAGTATGCTGACGGCGGTAAGGTCGTCCCCTGCGGGACGGGAATCTTGCCTTGCGGCAGTCAAACAGTCCGGATTTTGCTCACAAAATTTGTTGTATTTTAGGCGGGGGGCGCGGGGGACGCAAGGGGACGCGTGGCGGGTGGCGAACCGTTTCGCAGCAAGGAGTTTTTGGTAATGTAATTTTTTGTAAATTTCTGTAAAGGACATTTTAATCAACACCAAATGGCCAAGACAACTAATATACTTATGTATATGCTGAGAGTAAGGGATAAATGAAACATGAACCAAAACTGCGGTTTATAGCCGACGTGATGTGTCAACAATTAAATGCGTTTTTCTCTAAAACTACAAACTAAAAGAGCAAATTTTATCTTCGTTTAACGTAGAAAATTAATAAAGTATTTAAAAGGATAAGGATTGATACCATTATGGACAAACATCCCTCACAATAAAAAATATATTCAAATTACTATTTTTAGACAGAAATATGCTCACTGTATGTTATCCTTAGAAGATACGAATATGCTGTCGCTGACTTTTTTGTAGATCTTATTAAGAGGAATAATACTCCAGTGCATTGTTTTCATTAGGTTTTACTATTAAAGCAGCGCATACGTGAAAGTGTCTCAACGGTTAGGACTCTATACACATTTATCATATTTATGTCAAATTACATTAAAATATACATATAATAGACTATATATAAACCTTCCCTGAGAAATACTCTGCGTAATGGTGAAAACCGCATCAAAATCTGTTGGGCGGTTTAGAAGAAGAAGAGTTAGAAAGGCCACACACAGGAGGAAGGCGTTATTATTTTATAATATATAGAGATAGAGATAGAGATACTTATAGGTATAATATGTTATATTATAGCCATTCTGTTATTCAAATGTCTAAGCTTTATTACTGTAAAGTTTCATCTAAATCCGTTCAGTAGTTTTTGCGTTAAAGTGGAACAAACATTCATTCTCACAAACCTAGTAGTAATTTATAAAATTAGTAGTATATATATTTCACGCATTATCCCTGTAGAGGTGTCTGGATACCTCTGTCGTCCACTATCAACAACCTCTTCATACATGTCCTCATGTATGAAGAGGTTGATGGGGGCCTTTATGCTTTTTAAATGACCTTCCTCAAGTATCATTGATACTGCGTTTCCGAAAGTCAAGAAATATTATTAATTTATGAAATTTTTCATTTATATGAAAATGTATGTCGTAGCGCAGGGGCACAAAGTGTGACTGTAAACTCGACTGGTTTTGGGTTCGATCCCCACTCAAGGAAATGAAATATTTATTTAAATTTATATTTCCATTTGTTCGCTCTGGTATCGAGGCAAAGCGCGGCGTAGAGTTCCGTCACTCAGCACGCAATGCCCTCCAGAATTCCGGAGAAAGTAGGGAACGGAGTGTCTTCACACTAGGTTAATACAGCGTGATTGATTAAATTTAATTTTAATTTAAAAGTATTTTCCACAGATCACTTTAAATTATTATCATAATATCATGAACAATATATTATATGAAATATGAAATAATCTTAAATAGTTTAGAAATAAACTGAAACTAGGATAGAGCCTCTAGGTTAGTTAGGTTCTTTATAATTTTCCGCAAAATGCTACAAATAGGTGAAGGCTAAACTACACAAGCTAACTTTCTTTCTGAAATTAACATTTTTTCCTTAATTTAAATTAATAAAACAAGTTTGTTTTGTTATCTTTATTTATTCCTTTGTGGAATTTTAAATTTTGAATTTTTAAGAAATATTTTTTTATATTATTGTCGTCGCGGAACAGCAAAGTGTCTGACTGTACACGGCGATTATGGGTTCGATTCCTACTCAGGAAAATGAATTATTTTCGTTTCCTCGCTCTAGTAACAAGACGAAGCCCAGCGTTGAGCTCCATTTCTCAACACGCCTCATGTCTCGAAAATTAGGCGATGCGTAGAGAACGGAGTGCCTTAAACTAGGTCTCCTCTGCCTAAACAAAACAAAATAAACTAGGTTATTTTAATCACAATTTTGTGGAATTTTAAATGTTAATTTAAAAAAATATATTAAATTAATATACATATAATATTTTAAAATTTATATTTAAATAGACGTTTTAAAAACATGATTTTTCTAAAGTAAGAAAAATGGCATAATACAATTATATTCATGTAGATATGAATACATAATTGCGGTAGTACAAAAAGTATCTATTCCAATTTACTAATTGCTCGAGGTCGTTTCCACACGTTTTATTTCTTGTAGATAAAATGTATATCAGCTTCACGCTGTATCCCGCACACAGCAAGGTAGGCAGAGGGAACCTAGTGTTAAGACACTCCGTTCCCCACTTTCTGCGGAATTCTGGAGGCATTGCGTATTGAGTGGCGGAACTCACACAGTTACACTTCGTGCCGCTGTGCCACGACTGGCCTCTAAAATGTATATCGTTTTCTTTTATGCGTAAATATCGATTACAGTTAGTTAGATTTGAACCTGTACCCCTCTGGCGATTGTGGGTTAGTCTAGTCACTTGGTAGAATGAAATATTTTCATTTCAACTGAAAGCAGGACAGAGGGCGGCGTTGATTTCCGTCACCCGATATGAATGTCGCGAAAATTGAACGGAACGGGAAAGGCATATTTTAACACTGTCCCCTCTTCCTTACCTGCTATATGCAGGATATGACGTGAAGCTATTTTTTTTTTATTTAAAAAATACAACTGATATCTACTATTGAAACATTCGTTTATTAATAACAATCTAAATGAATACAAAAATAACATGGTTCGTTTAAATCCATTCTAATATCTATTAATTTCCTTAAGTTAATTTTAATTGAAGTCTTTAGGTATCGTGATAGAGAAACTTTTCGTATAAGTATATAATAAAATTTGAGTAATTTTATTATATACTTATACGCTTATATATTGCTTTTATTAAATGTATAATAGTTTTATTGTATAAAAAATGATAATTAGAAATTTTGATTTTAATCTGAAGGCCGCCGTGGTGCAGCGTTAGTTACGACGCTTGACTGTAAATGCGATGGTTGTGGATTCGATTGTAAAGAATGAAAGGAATAAATTATTTTCATCCTCTGGTAAGAAGACAAAGCGCGGCGTTGAGCTCTGCACACGCAATTTCTCGAAAATTAGGAGGTGTTTGCGGAACAAAGTGTTTTAACACTATCTTCCCTCTTTCTATCCTGTTGTATGCAAAATATATAAAAAAAAATTGAGAATATATGTTTTTGTGTTTTTAAAAATCATTTGTTAGAATTATTAAAAATATAAAGAAATTGCAATTTTAATTTTTAATTGTCTAAAAATATATAAAAAAACATCGTTTAGTAAAAAAAATCTATATGATTAAAAGAATTAATTACTTAATTATGCAGCTGCGTTAATTAAATTGCATTCTAATAACTATTAGGAGTTGAGTCTGATCCAATAATGCTATAATATCGTATCGTAGCTGACTGAGATGAAAGAAACTTTATTTATAAATTGAAACGACCTAGTATTTATTCCTTAAAAATATGAATTTTTGGTAAATATATTTTTTTACCTTCACACTGTATCCCTTAATAAATTAGATAGCTAAGATTTAAACATTTTTAAAGTGTTATTCCACACTTAGGAAAGAAAAATACTTATTTAGAAAACGTATAAAAATTAGAACGTAGCGGGACTCGAACTCGCTCCTCCTGGAAATCGACTGACCTGGTTGGTTCAAATTTTTATACGTTTTCTAAATAAGTAAGATTTAAAACTATTGTAATAAATAATTAAAGATGTTAAGTTCTGCCTCTAAACACGCAAGGTGTCCTAAATTGAAAAATTAAAAATTATAACTAAAAATACTTACAAAATTAACCAGACCACATACAAAAATCACTTGAAAAATATAATTTAAACTACTAAATCCAATATTATCCAATTATTTAACTAATTAATTATATATATTTCTATTAAATTCAATACTTTTTATACAATTAAACTATATTTCTTATATATTCGTCTCACAAGACACACGTCGCGCTATGACAACTATAAACACTGTATGGCACTAAACGATTGAGATTGAGAACAAGTTATATAAACAAGTTGTATAAACGACAGTACTAATTGATCTCCTCACTATGACTAAACGCTGTTGATCTATTGAAATATTGAATTGTTCATATTATTTATATTAATACTCTTCAAAAATGTATAATAAATTTAACGTAGCTATTTTTAGACGTCTTTTAAAAAATATTTCCTTTCCTAAGTGTGGAATCTTTTGAGGCCAGTCGTGGCGCGGGGGTACAAAGTGTGACTGTAAATCGACTGGTTGTGGGTTCGATCCCCACTCGAGGAGATGAAATATTTATTTACATTTGTATTTTCATTTCTTCGCTCTGGTGTCGAGGGGAAAGCGCGGCGTTAAGTTCTGCCATTCAACTCAATGCCTCCAGAAATTGGCGGAAAGTGGGGAACGGAGTGTCTTAACACTAGGTTCCCTCTGCCTACCCTGCTGTGTGCGGGATACAGCGTGAAGCTGAAAAAAAAAGTGTGGAATAACAGTTTACAAATGTTAAAATATTATTTGTATTGATTGCTGTTTATATTACAAAATAAGGTGTCGTGACTCAGTTTTAATTAATCGGTTCATATTTTTAAAGCTTCTTGCCTTATGACACTATTAAATGAAATATTAATTAAAATTTATAAATATTTTAATTACTTCGCTCTGGAGTCGAGGCAAACCGCGCCTTTGAGTTCCGCCATTTAACAGGCAAATGCCTCGGAATTCACCGAAAAATGGGAACGTAGTCTCTGCCTACCCTGCTGTGTGCGGGGTACAGGTAAGCTGATTAGATTTTAATTTTGTATCCCACAAATAGCTGGATAGGCAGAAATCTGGGCACCTAGTGTAAAGTATCTCCGTTCCTCATTAAAACACTTACCTTCCCCATTTTATGCTGAACTGAACCGGAGCTTAACGCCGCGGTTTGCCTTGTTACCAGAGCAAGGAAAGGAAAAAATGAAATATTAGATATTTGATTTTCTCGAGGCCACACACGGGCGCGCACACGTGACAACCTGCAGCGTTCACAACCGTACGCTTATGCCCCACAATATCTGGAGATACAACAATAGTGGCGGAAATCAAAGTCGACCTTTGAATAGTCACCAGAACCTGATCATTGATCATTATTTTATTATCTTTGTGCCGTGTGATCCCGGCTTAGAATAGGATCATTCTGGGTGGTGGTGTCGTAAGAGGCGACTAAAGTACGTGTGGTAGAGTCACGTCGCCAGCAATGGCAACACGCATGGGCAGACTCGACCGGATCATTACCACCCCCGGCATTTAAAACCGGCGTGAAGTAGTGGCTTTATGGTACTGCGTTTCGCATCAGGTAATGCGGGGCCCCGGCGGGCACCTGTAGTTCTCTGGTGTTGCATGAGGTCGTGGGCGGCAGTGATCACTTACCATCAGGTGACCTGAACGCTCGTTTGCCTTGTCTTTTCCATAAAAAATAAAAAAAAATAATAAAAATATATATATAATATATATAATTTGTCATAATATTATAATTTGGAAAAAGAATGCTATTTTATTAAAATTAAAAATTTTCCCTCCTAAACTTGAAATAATACTTAAAAAATGTTAAGAATATGATATTTTTACTCCTTAAGCAGGCCTAAATTAGGGCTAAATTAGAGAAAAAAAAAACAAACATACCAGTTTCACCAGCAACTATTAAAAATTCATTTTCATTTACAAGTTCCATTATCCTTTGTTCCTCGCCCAAAATAGGTAGTTTCAATCTTGCCACTTGTATTTTAGGGTCCCTGTTCACATCTACATGAAATGTTGGATGTTCCAGCAAAGGCTTTTTTTCTTCTTTTTTTTGTGAATTATTTTTATTAATAATGTTATCATTACTTTTATTTACTTCACTATCTGTATTACTTTCTACAACAAGTGTCTTTTTTTCATTTTCTTCAATATTTTCGATAATTTTTCCATTTAAAACACATTTATTATAATTAGTTTCATTTTGCATGTTTTCTATTACTTCTGGTTCGTCATCAGATTCTGATAATTCTTCACTGGATGTTTCTTCAAGGCCAATTATATTTGGATCTATTTTTTTCTTTTTTGAATCATCTACATTGCCCATTCTAAGTAATCTCAGTCTTTTTTTAGCACCTGAAATAATATGTTAAATATAATATATAAAGTTAATAGTAACAGCATTCATCTATTCATCTATTGAGAAAATATTTTTATGTTTCAGTTAGTATATAGCACCGCAGAGGCTCAGTGTGACTGTAAAATCGACTGGTTGTGGGTTCAATTCCCACTCAGGGAAATGAAATATTTATTTAAATTTATATTTTTATTTCTTCAATGCCTCCAGAAACTTATGTTTTGATTTCATTTTCATTTCCTCGCTCTGGTAACAAAGCAAAGTGTGGACTAAGTGAANTAGCGGTCTAGTCAGAGAGAACGGAGCGCCAAACGCTACGGTCTCTACATACCTCTTCCGCCTCGTCCACTGTCATAAACCTCTATAATACATGCCCTCCGAGGGGTCCTCATGCTTTATACGTGACTTTCCTCCAGTATCTTTGATACTGTGTTTACAAAGGTCAACCGAGGTCTCCCCCTACCTCTCATACCGCTCACTTTTCCATCATAATTCTTTTTTGCCATTCTTTCATCACTCATAAATATTATTCTAATCTGATTTATTTATTGATGATGAATCTGATTTATTTATTTTATATTTACTATATTGCCTTTAATTTACTATTAGTTTATACGAATCGAATAAATTATATATATACTAATTGAATCCAATAAACTAGCGAATGTACGACCGACTTTAGTAACTACCTATGTATATTTAAAATTAGCATACGTATTAAATTTACATAGACGCCCTGCATTACAAGATGATAACATGAGAGTCAAAGAACTTATTAAAATATTGTGATAAAAATACACATTCACGGCGAAAATATTTTTTACTGAACACGATGGTTCTAAGTTCAATTTTTTTTCATTAAGTTGGATAGAAAGTGGGGAATGAAACTGTTTTAAATTAAAATTACTACGCCGTAAAAATGGAGCTGACAACTTTACTTACAAGACCGTATGACGTCATAATGGCTGTATATATTTAAAAATATGAATTTTAAATTATAAAACCTTAATTTTGTTACTTTATGAACCTAGTAATTTACCTAATTAATAGCGAGTGATTTATCTAATAACTAATTAATAAAGACTTCTAATCTTTATTTATATTTAATGAACAAAATGTGTACAATTTCATTTATAATTGTATAGAGTGTTTTTGTCAGCACCACTTTAAATGAAGTTACAGTTTTAACTGCTCTATAGGAGCCTAATACAATTTTAAAAAATCCCAAAAATTAAAGTGATTTTTTCAAACAAAATAAATAATAAAATTATCGTTGTAAAGTGAAAAGCTATTTGTCGAGAACGACGCACGCAGCCATAAACCTATCAAAGGGAAACCGCCGTATATACCTCATTCCGAAATCGAGTCGAGTATTGGCGGCAAAGTTCAAAGTTGTTTAATCTTTAGTAGTATTTCTGTAGTAGTAAGTGTTTACGTTATTGATATCTATACGTAACTGCTCACACGAAATACAAGTATGCTTAAACAACGTGAAATGAAAAAAAAATCCTACGTCTAAACTCTTGAGGTATCTTTAATAATTTCTTTAGGTATGGGTTTTAAATATTTTACCTATATACTGTTCCCGTAAAAGGAGCGCCGACGCTTCCTTCATATACAGGATGTATATGAAAAAAATAATACAAAAATTTAAAAAATATATATTTATTCATACCTTAACATAGCTTTTAGCTTCACGTTACAAAAACAACTACATATTCTCTAGTCTTTACTCTCTAAGTATGTCTATGTAATATTTAGAATAACTAAATATTACAAACTGAAAGGTGTTTGTTTGTTTCATCACACTAATCTCAGAAAGTACTAGTTCGAATAGATTTTTGTGTCGTACAGTCCATAAGTAGAGGAAGGCTATATATACCAAATCACATTAATATATTAATGTAATCCATTGTATCTGAGATCAGTTACCTCTGGCACTTGGAAGGTATCATGTGTCATACACAACAAGTTAAAAAAATCAGCTTAGGGAACCTAGTGTGAAGATACTCCGTTCCCCACTTCCCGCCGAATTTTTAAAGGCTTGGCGGAACTCAACGTTTGGCTTTTACCTTGGTGCCAGAGCGAAGAAATATAAATATTAATAAATAATAATTTACTCTGAGCGGGGATCGAATCCACGAACGTCGCGTTACAGCCACACCCTTGTGCCCCTTCGCCACGACGGCCTCATATTGGCTACACATCATAACGTATGGTTATTTCTATTTAACCACTCGAAACCGCAGGTAAAGCTATTTTTTCTTATCAGCTTCACGCTGTATCCCGCACACAGCAGGGTGGGCAGAGGGAACCTAGTGTTAACACTCCGTTCTCCACTTTCTGCCGAATTCTGGAGGCATTGCGTGTTGAGTGGCAGAACTCAACGCCGCGCTTGTCCTCGCCACCAGAGCGAAGAAATGGAAATATAAATTTAAGTAAATATTTCATCTCCTCGAGTGGGGATCGAACCCACAACCAGTCGGTTTTACAGTCACACCTCGTGCCGCTGCGCCACGCCCACGACCAGCCTCAAAGTTATTTATTTCATTTTTATTATTTATTCTAAAAGGACCCATAGCTACATATACATGATATAATAAATATGAATATCATTTTCTTCTTAAATTCAACAGTTAGAAACAATAATTTTCAATTATTTATCACTGAGTATTTTTCTTAATGTCTTCTTTACTATGCACACATAACACTTGACAAACTTTACACTCTCCTGTTAACAAATGCCTGTGCTGTGGTAGACGGACGAAGTCCATGCCTGGAAAACATAAACAAATAAGAAATAAATAAATAAAGCAAATAATTATTATTAATAATAAAAATAAAAAGGAATAAATCAGCTTCACGCTATATCCCGCACACAGCAGGGTAGGTAGAGGGAACCTAGTGTTAACACTCCATTCCCCACTTTACGCCGAATTCTGGAGGCATTGCGTGTTGAGAGGCGGAACTCAACACTGCGCTTTGCCTCGACACCAGAGGTGTGTGCAGGGCACAAGTGTCCTACTGTTAACGCGACAGTTTTGTGGATTCGACTACCACTGGTAACGCGGCAAAGCGCGGCGAAGAGTTCTGTCACTCAACATGCAATGTGGGAAATTGGCTTAAAGTGGGAAACAAAAGTCACTTAGTGGGGAGGAAGAATAACACTAGAATAAACTGTAGAATGGCCTACCTGCGGTAGTGTTTCCATGTCTATACAGGACATTGTTTGCCATAAAAAAAAATACAATGCAAATATAAAAAAAAATATACTAACCTTTGAGCTCTGAACTATTTATTTTTTGGTCACTTATTGTTAACGATATGGCAGCCATTTGTTTTCTGTAAAAAATATATATTTTGATTAATAAATTATTCATTTTCAATTTAATAGTAATCAAAGTTTTCTCTTTCGCACTTCAGTAGAGAAGGTGCGGCGTTAAGTTCCGCCACAAAACAAACATGAGTCAATGTCTATATTTAGCATTGCATTGGAAACAGTGCCTTTTCAATAAGCCCCCAGGCTCCTTCTGCTTACTCTACATGCAGGATACAGCATGTTACTATCGAAAAAACATACCTCTCAAGACTTTTCAATTGATCAATCTCTTTCATTTTCCTTTCGACTTCACTCCAAATATTTTCTTTAATCTGTTCCTGTACTTTATTCATTTCCACATACTTCTTATAAGTTTCTCCTGCTAACGATGATGGCACGAATTTAGCAGGTTCAAATGTTGTACAATCTTTTTTACTTAAATCGTCATTATTTTTAATTTCCTCTGTATTTCCTATAGCTTTATTGGGAGATTTCTTTTTAAACATAGTCAGAGGATTCGATAGTTTATGATATTGATATGTAGAATTACTTGAAATATTGTTTATATCATGATCTCCGTGGTCTACTTTATCATTACTATTATTATTATTATTAGTAAATGTGTATCCATACGTTGCGATAAGTGAATTCATTGCCACATTCCGTTTTTTCTTTCCGTTACATTTTATTTTGGCATTTATTAAATGGTTATTTTGGTTTGTTCTTTCAATTTGGACATTTTGAGGTGATCTATTAACTTTGCTTATCTCAATAACTGTTTCACTTTTAATATCTTGGTCTTCAATTTCTGTTACATTTACTTCTCTAACCTGAAATATAAATAGATGGTTATTTAAACATTATATGGTTTCCAAGACGCACAGATTTGAGGTTAAGAGAGTTTGACACTATGTCAAAAAGTTAATAATAGTTTCTTAATCATATCTATATCATCATATAGTTATTAACACCTGGCTGCAGAAGTTGTCCTACATGGATACGGAGAATCTTCTTCGTTGCTAAATTATATACATGACACGTACATTCATACACACACACCCACACACGCACGCACGCAC
>JAAIXJ010000338.1:200113-222820 GCA_013403705.1 Heliconius hermathena | reverse complement strand
CTCAACGCCGCGCTTAACCTCGACACCAGAGCGAAGAAATGGAAATATAAATTTAAGTAAATATTTCATCTCCTCGAGTGGGGATCGAACCCACAACCAGTCGGTTTTGCAGTCACACCTCGTGCCGCTGCGCCACGACTGGCCTCAACGATAAACAATAAACATAAATACAAATAATGAAAAAAGAACAACTTATTGTGTTGAATATAATTCTGCAAAGGTATTTATTGTGCCACAATGGCACAATAAATACGATGGTTGTAGGTTCAATCCACACTTAAGTAAAACAATATATAAACATAAATTATTATCATTTCGTCCACGCGACGCAGTCTGATGCTACATTGAGTTCCATTAATCACCACACAATATCCTGAAAGGCGTCTTAATACTAGGTCCCCTTTGTCTACCATGATAAGCTTGAGAAAGCTGTTTTTACTTATTTAAGTTCATACTTTCTGTGTAATTTAACGCAGGCGGTTTTTCATTATAGCCTACTGTATTATCTAATTCCGCTGGCACTTCACGCCCCTGAGCTAATGACAAATCTCGTAGAATTGCGTTTTTGCTTGTCCAATGCGATGCCATTTTATTTTAGTAAGAAAAATAATTTGAATTTATAAATAAGATAAAAAAGATTCCTAATATATCGTATTTCTAACAAGATCAAATTTCAAATACGGACATGTAAGAAAACTTTCTAATTACAATGTAAATAAAATATAAATATGATATATCACAGTACTTTAAAAGAGAAAATTTATATTAATGTGGTATTATAATAAAATTGTTACACTATTTATTGAAATTTCTTATATTTTCTCTTTTCCACAATAAACTTATAGTAAATTGTCGTCATTGACACTGTCAAGTGTCAATAATGGAATGGAGGATAGAGGATAGGAGTAAACGCTACAGATTACATGCAAAGAAAAAAAGTTGTATATAAATACTCTGTAAAAATAAATTATTCTAATTTATATAAAAATTACTAATTAGTAAGAGTTCTGGCTCAACGGAAAACAACTTTTATTAATTACCCTACTTTACTGTTCCCACAGACTTGCATGTAGCAGGCATAGGAAACCTAGTGACTGACCTAGTTCTCCACTTTTCATTTTATTTTCGAGACATGTCGTATTAAATGTTGGAACTAAATGGCGCGCGACTTGTTAACAGTACAAAGAAATAAAAATAATTGATTAGTGGATTGGAATCCACAACAGTCGCTTTTACAGCCGGAATCTGTCTACAGATTTTATCTTTTATAGCGGCCCACTTGATGCTTCGCCCTAATATCACTTATTGGTTTATTATGCTGCATTTACTAACACATCGATTATATAATTTGTACATTTAATCATTTTTCATAATTCTAAGAAGGTGCAAATACTGTGGTTGCTAAAGGATGTCATCAGCTGCAAGAGTGCTTTCTGCGCGAGTCTAACTTAGGCTTGCGGCGGTAAACTGAGCGTGGAATTATTTTAATTTTACATTTTCTCAAAATTACTTTGTATATTTTCATAAAAATGCTAGTTGTTAATACATACGACTGGTTGTGGGTTCGATCCCCACTCGAGGAGATGAAATATGTGCTTAAATTTATAATTCCATTTTTTCGCTTTGGTGTCGAGGCAAAGCGCGGCGTTGAGCTCTGCCATTCAACACGCAATGCCTCCAGAATTCGTTAGAAAGTGTCAGTGGAACGAAGTGCCTTAACACTAGGCTCCCTCTGCTTACCCTGCTGTGTGCGGGATACAGCGTGAAGCTGATTTATTTGAGTTATTTTTAAAATTAAAGAATTCTTTATGTAAAATATTTCATATTAATTTGAATATTTAAGGGGGAATTTGATGATATAATCTTATTGTACTTCGTACAATAAAACACATTTAAATTTCATGTAAAAAATTTATTTTAAATATTACTATCCAAAGTTTATCTTTGGTAATATTACAATGGTTTAATAACATACATATTTTAATCCCAAATTGGACATACATACACATATTTTTAATTTAATATGACTAATATCACATTTTTTTAATGTAATAATTTATACAAACAACTGAATGTTCAAAGAAATTAATGCATAAAAAAAAATTAAAATATGCAAAGAAAAATACTACTTTAACAAGAATTATTTGAACATAATATATTTTGATATATATATATATCGTGCAATATAATAATTGAAATGTATTCAAAATATATTTACATTTCAGTTTGGATGTACAACAGAATATCAAGTTAAAAATAAAATAGCTACTAAGTTGTTAATTAACAAACTATTTTAAAGATTATTATTATATTTTGTTATATTTTTTAGCTTTTAATTAAAATGTATGTTGAATTACACAAAGTAAATTAAAAAAATTACAAGAGATATGTCATTTTCTTTCTCTATCTCCAACTCGTTTGGACATCGATGGAGTGTCGTAACTTAACGCCGGCACTTTTATTTGACGAGATTATTGACACAAAGTTATATTATAAATGTAAATATTACACTAAGTTGAATATGAATCCACATTTCCCAATATGAACATCATAAAAAATAAAAATAAAAAAAATAAAAATATCGACACTATTTTGCATCAATAAACAAGTTTCATAGTTTTACACGTCTTGTGCTTATCTTGTGTCTAACTTTTATATAAATGAAGATAATTTTATTCATGCCCAGAAAGAAGTGCATGTTTGTCAAATATTTTTATTTCGCAGTTCCTATGACAATAGCTTCATTTAAAAAGCAATCTCTACCATTTTATGAAATAGAGCTGAACATCTCGGAATGCCATAATAAAAAGAACAGAATAGAACAGAAAGCTCAACACAGCTGGTTAATGGTTGTTAGGCGTCATAGCTAAACGAGACTAATATTGTTGTTTTTTTTTTATTTACCATCGTTCTAAGCCCACATTACCTATTTTGTCAAATAAAAGCATGGCTAAAGACGCTAGTACTAAAACGAAATTTAACTTCAAATATTATATTCCAAGAGCATCTCAGCTCTCTACTATTCAGCGAATTCGTAGATGTATTCACGAACGTCAGGTTCCACGTCTGTTCCTCAAAAGATCGTGCCAAAATTGATAAGTTTAAGTCTGAAGACAGATCCTGGCATTTGAACGGATCAATAGGAGGTAGAAAGAACATAAAATGTAGAACCATATAAATATTATCTTCAATATATAAAAATTAGCTGACAAAGACTTAAAATTAGATAAACTTAACGCTAGTTACTTCTTACATATAAATATAAAATACAGAAATATAATTTATAAACCATAAATACTTTGTAATGTTAAAAATATATTTATATTTATTATCTATATTTTTCAACACAACCCTTGTATTTAAACTCAAGCTTAAATAAATGTCGTTATATCAAAACAAATAAATCAAATAAAGAATATATTTCTGCTATCTGTACCTCTTAAATCAGCTTCACGCTGTATCCCGCACACGGCAGGGTAGGCAGAGGGAACTTAGTGTTAAGACACTCCGTTCCCCACTTTCTGCCGAATTCTGGAGGCATTGCGTGTTGAGTAGCAGAACTCAACGCCGCGCTTGTCCTCCACACCAGAGCGAAGAAATGGAAATATAAATTTAAGTAAATATTTCATCCCCTCGAGTGGGGATCGAACCCACAACCAGTCGGTTTTACAGTCACACTTTGTGCCCCTGCGCCACGACTGGCCTCTACCTCCTACATTTACCATATTACTTTGGTACACGTCTTGTACTTGTTTTGCGTTCGTTACAAGAGAATATGTCAAATTGATAACACATGGACGACATTGCACGTTTTTATTTCGCGTTCTGTGCATAAATAAAATTTATTTATTTGAAAAATTTAAGAATTTAAACACCAGTCGTAAAAGAAAAAATAGAGTACAGCATGAAGATATCTAATATTATAATACAACACTTTCGAGACATTGTATCGAGTGATGTAAAAAATATGGTAGCCTTTGGACAAATGTCTTCGGTCGTTTTAGTTGAAAGGTAAAAAAATATTCCAATTTAAATGTAACAATTACATTCGTCAAAAAAATATTTAAAATATTTTTTTTTTATTTAATGACTAAATTCAAATTTTGCGGCATATCTCGCCTTTATTCTAATCCTTAAATTAATCATTACAAAAACGTATTTATCTTAACCGATCTTTCAAAGATTTTAATGACACAATATTGTTATTAAATTTACTTTTCATACAAGTTGGTCTGAACTCTAAAGTCTAAGCCTATATGCATTAAAATAAGTAAAATTATAAAAATATAATTGTAATTGATAAAAGATTCCATTTATTTGAGGAATAAATGAAAACATACGAAAATAATCGTATTACATATAATCGAATGTACTAAAATATAATAATAATAGACTCTTAGATCATTCTTCACTCGATTCTAAGCGTTTTTTTATTATTATTTCGTCCCTTGCCTTTAATTCTTTTTCCAATTTGGTCCAAATATCTTGTCCTACGTTTTCCGCCAGTCTGTTTCTTTCTTCATATTTCTTAATCAATTCACTTGCGTACGTTGATGGTATAAACTTTTTATTTTCTTTTTGAATTTTAGGTTCTGTTTCAACGGAAACGGGAGACAACGGTTTATTATTGATTTTCCTTTTGAATTTGATAGGTCCGAAGAAAGCTGCCGGTTTAGGCGACGAACTCTTTGCCTTAGATTCACTTTCTTTTTTGGGATTGAGCCAATCATCAACTTTTTTTATAGAATCTTTGATGTGTTTACTCAATGCGTCGTTAGGATTGTTTAAATTTTCTAATCCTAAACTGTCTGTATCGATAGTTTTGTGTATATCTATATTTGTAGTCATATCTACTGTAGAAAGGACATCGTTAGGTGTATTTTTGAACGTATCATGTTCACTTTGGTTATTTGAAGCCATGGAAATCAAATTGCTATTAGAATCGTCTATTTCTTTCTTTTGAACAGTAGCCTCACTTTGGGACAAACTTTGCATAAAATAGTCTGGGGTTATAAGCTTTGGCGTTTCTGTCACGTTCGGTTGCGTGTGTAATTTTATAAGCATTGCCATAGCTAAATTCCTTTCTTTTTTAACTTTAACACACGTTGCGTTAGACGTCTCGCTCAATTTATTTTTTAATTTTTCCCTCATATCGCGTATTTCTTCTGGACGTCGATCTTTCGTCATAGTTGAGCTTTTATCACAAGTTTCAGTCTTTTTCATATTCTTATTTTCAAGAGTGTTTTTATTATCAGCATCTAATTGCACTAAACTATTGACATTAGTAGGACTATTACTAGATCTCTTATTTTTACCGCCAGGCACAAATTCATCTACATTAGGGTTCAATTTACTTATAACAATCGTACTATTGGATTGTTTATTTGTTTCACTTACAGTACTTGTTTCTGGTACATCGTTGTACTGGTCTACCTGGAAAAGATTTTTTTATAAATTAATATAAGCTTTTAACTGACTTATTTGAGGCCGACGTGGCGCAATAGCGCAGCGTGTCGCCTGTGAATGTAACGGCTGTGGGTTTCATTCCCACTCGAGGAAATGAATCATTATATATTATCATTTCTTCACTCTGGTAACAAGACAAAGGCGGATTTCCGCCATTCAAAACGCCACGGAAAACAGGCAACGTACTGTTTTTAGTGTTTAGCACTGCCAACCTGCTGAGATGTTTTTCTTTCTGAAAATATTAAAAAAAACAATGGTGACAATATGATTTTAGTTACGATTTTTATAATTATCTGCTTGAATATTCTTTTTTAGTTAAGATGAAAAAATAAAGTTGAATCAATATAAAATTACATAAGTATGACTTTATGGAGATGTACCTATACCATCGGTTCGCAACCAATGGTCCGTGGACCAGTAATGGTCCGCAGCAGCTAAAATATGGTCCGCGAATGATTTAAAATTTTGGTGTTTGAGCAAAGTCTGTCTATAGTTAAGTTGTTTCCTCAGTAAAACATAAAATATTTTGACATTTATATTTAATATACTTTGAAATTCATTAATTTTTAATATTTACTTAAAAATTCACACATCCCATCATACAAAATGTCGGATTTTTTTTCATACTTTTGACTTTGAAATTAAATATTTTGTTTAATTATTATTTTATTTTTATTATACCTACAAAGTGGTCCCTGCTAACAAGAATTCTATAAAAGTGGTCCCTGATCAAGAAGATTGGGAACCCCTGACCTATACGATACTATAACGAGACTTATAAATTATATAGAGATTACAATAAACAATATAAAAGTTATTCTGAAAAATACATTAATGATTGTAATTCAATCACTTAATGATTATTATTCAGTCATTAAATTAATGATTAGTTACTTAAACGAGTCATTAAGTAATTATTTTAAAATATTAAAAAAAAAAAAAGTATAAACACACAGACACACACAACTTTTCTCAGAAACCGTACAGTTCAGGCTCATTAGCAAAACAAAATTCCTCTTACAATATTGTTATTTCTTCGAACAACGAAACACTTATTCAAACGAAGGCTCAAAATATTTAAGTACTACCACTTATGACTAAACTAAACAGCGTGAGACGTCAAATGACACTTCAAGCCATACATTAATAGAAACTAAAAATGTTTTTGTTTTTTCCAAATTTTATGTATATTATTATAAGAGGACAAAGAGAAAAGTATTTATTTTAATTAGCTTAAAACATAATTAACGACAACAGGTTTTCAAAGATGTTTCAAACAAAGCAATTATAACAGTAAATAGTGAACATTTAATTTAAAAAAATAATATTTTGTTCTATGAAAAAAACATGTTTTATCCAACCACGGCAAGAAGTAAGCAAAATAGCGTTAAACGCAGGAATGTTATGGAGCTTCGTAATTTAAATGGAATTTGTTGACAGGTTTTTGAATTTGCCTCGCCGAGCCGATGACTCACTAGTGCTGAGTAATATATAGACATTTTTTTTGTTATCTAATAGATACAAAAAGATAAACAGCAAATACTAACCTACCTACAACCTACTCGAGGTTTTTGATCCCGTTTGATCCCGTAGCCTGTATTAAATCTCGATAATTTCGAGGCAAGGAAGTTTCAATCTCGCGCAATTTTTTTAAATAATATAGTATGTTATAACATATTATTTAAAAAAAAATCTCAACAAATGATAATGAATAACTGATATTATCCAATAGTTATTGATAATCTAAAGTGATTTCTAATATTTATTATCAGATAGATTCTTCTAATGTCCATATTGTTCTCGGTAAAAAGTTTTTTTTATTATCTTTTATTGATTGATAGATTAATTAATTAATACAAGATTGTTTGTCAGCTTTACGTTTTTAGGTGAAGGGTAGGTAGTAGTAGGGTAGATATAGAGAGACTTGTATTAAGGCACCCTGTTTCCCATATTCCACTTAATTTTCAAGACATTGTGTATTGTATAAAAGTGTATTAAAAAATATTTACCATTCTAAGCATCGCCGTAATCCCTTTATAATCGGGTGTGCATTCAATATCCATATCGTTTGCATTTGTCACCTCGTGTCCTCCATACAGCCTCAGCAAGTGTAGCTCTTGTTCTATAACATTAATAATCATATTTTTAACCAATTTCTCAAAAAAGAAGTTCAGAGTTTGACCTATATGTATGCATGTATGTATGTATGTTAGTTTGTCCATAATTATCTCACATTTGGGTCAACCAATTTTGTTTAGTACTAATTTAAACAACTTCAAAAAAGGAGGTTCTCAGTTTGCCTCATTATTAACAACAGCACTAGAAGCTAGAAGGCAGATCTCTTTATTAAAAAAGGAAACTATGAAATTCACATGTTATTGAGTTGTAGGGTAGACAGACAAAACCTAGTGTCAGGAGATTTGTTTCATTATTCCTCTTTCTGCTTGAATTTGAGACATGGCTTCTTGAATTTTAGAACTCTTTATCAACCAGAGCTGAGCAGAGCACAACAATCATTTGATTTTTTTTTATTTATTTTTTTTTACTTGATTTTTTTTTTCATGTACTAAGAACAAAAAGTATTGGACAATTGACAATGTATACAAAATTAATTTTACATTATAAGCAAATTTTCAAATTGGGTCATTTTATTATTATTAAATGTTGTGAAACACAAAATTAATGAAGATTTTTAATGTTCTAAAATAATATAAAAAAGTGAAATTACAAAAATATTTTTGTATCAGTGTAGGTGAAACCACAACATGATTATTTTATAATTGGTATATAAAAAGATATCAGTATGGCAAAATATGGCCCATTCTGATTGTATATTTATATGATAGCTACATATTCATATATGGGAACATATAAGGGAAACTGTAGATTATTATTCTTTTTTATTCCTTACCTTAGTAAATTATGATAAATAACAACCTTTTTCCAATCACAATTGAAGGGCACAGACTATGTTGAACAATACATCTACTTAGGAAGACAATGCTCTTTCACAAAAACCAACAACTAAGAAGTTGAGAAACAAATTGGCATTACATGGAAGAAATTTTGAGCACAGAAAAAAACATTAAAAGGTACTGTGGCTTTTTCCTAAAAATGATTGTTCTCAATATATCTTCTACCCAGCTTATTGTATGGTTTTCAAACATGGAGCCTTACTGATGATGATTACCAATGTAATTTGGGTGAAAGGAGGAGCTAAGTATATGCGAAAAAAAATGGTAGAGACTTACCGTCATCCATTGTCCTGAGATAAGGCGGAGGCCGTTCACCAACTACTACATATTCTTCATCTAAATCACACAGAGCGCCTGTTGCTTTCGATAAATCTTTGATTACGTCCTTTTTTGAATACCAACCTTTAAGTGGCATTTTGATTTGGCTAAAATATCAAATTAGTTTATTTTCATTATTGATGAATTTTATAAAACGAAATAATAAACAGAAAACATATGTTCAAACAACCTTTCAATTTCACTTTTAAAAAACTAAGACTTCAAACTTTTAACGCTAAAACGGGCTCAAATTAATTTTAAATTCACTTAATTATTTAAGAATAATTGTAATTGAGTAAGCAATAATAAATAAAGTAAAATTCATGTTCAAGAAAATACGTGTTGAAACAACAGTTTCTCTTTCAACTTTGGCTAATAATTGCATTACTAATTACTTTACTACTATCATAGGTCCATAGACAACTATTTGACTATTGATTAAAATCTCTTAATATCGATATTTAGCAAGAAAATATCGATACATCATTGTTACCATATTATAAAATAGTATGAAAATAGCTTATTCGTATGTTCGTTGTTTGTTGGTATCGTTCGATCAAATTTATAGTTTATTTGTTGTTCGTTTTTTTAGAAATAAAGTTCAAAATTTTACCTGAACCTGGCTCTGTTTGTGAAAGTCTGCACTGCGTTATGGAATATTGCTCGCCGTGCGTTTCTAAAATACCTATGTACGTGTATTCGCTATGAATTATTCAATATCAACGAGCCTCTTTTTCGAAAATGAATTTAATCCTATTATCTTATATTGTTAATTCTATTGGCTTTTATAGCGACACCGGGTGAGTAGGAAAAGAGAATACTCTGTCACTGAAATTGCATTCACTACATGGCTTAAGAGGATGTCAACGACGGCAAGGGCATCGCCTGCTGGACTCAAAACCTCGGCATGCAACTGTCAATTTGGCTGGCAAGTTCTCTGTTCTAAGCCAATCTGCCGCGGTGTAACAACTTGCCTGGAGACAAATAAGATTTATCCGAGGATGCTAACAGTCCTCAATCGCTGAACCTGGGCCACGCTGCCTGACCACCGCACCCAAATCGTCAAACAAAATGTACTACACTGTAGCCTATAGCTCAACTGAGGAATGTAACTTCCATACAAAACAAAAAAAAGTAAATCTGACCAATTGTTCGAGAGATTTTATCGTTTTAACAAACACACTTTTTTCCGCTTTATCATATTAGTATAGAAGTATAAATAAGAGGCTCTTGCATCTTTAATTGAAAGCTTTAAAGTCATGGTGATAAATTAAATGTCGAGGTTTTACAAAAATATCATGTGGCACTCAGTATTACTTATTTTTTTATGAAACTTGTATAGTGTAATCTGTAATATTTTTGATTATCTGTACTTTGACATTTGCGAATGCGACGACTGTTAATGTTATCAAATAAATGTATTTTATTATTTCATTCTATAAAAAAGTATAGCATTTATTTTAGTTTAAAATAATTGATGTTCAAAATAAAATATAAACAATATTGCTTTTTGAAATTTTATTAGTATTATAATTGTTACAAATGAGTGAAGAAAAGAACTCGGACGATGTATCACAAACAGAAACATCTAACTCAGAAAATACTAAAGAAAGTGAACAGAAGGACAATAACGAAACTGGAAAATCTGATAAAGTTAAAAGTATATTCAATATANATGTACATCTATAAAACACTTATCTTTTTACTTATTTAGAAAACATATAAAAATTTGAATGTAGCGGGACAGGAACCTGCGCTTCCTGGAAACCGATCAGGCGCTCTGACCACTAAGCCATACGTTCGCTGGTTCGTTTCTCGCTACATTCAAATTTTTATACATTTTCTAAATAAGTATTTTTCTTTCCTAAGTGTGGAATAACACTTTAAAAAATGTTGAAAAATACTTATCTTTTTATACTTATTTTTCCAAGTCAATGTTTCTGGATTATAATAATTTAAAAAGCTTATAATTTCTGTTTAATATTCAGAAATTTATGGGAATTCATTTCAAATTTTCTTTATAATAATGATGATTTAACAATTGTACAAAATTTTTAGCTTTATGCAAAATATTGTAACTATTGAACAAGTTATTGGGCTAAACTATATATATATTTTTAAGTTTTTGCAATGTTAAAAATCTTATAATTAAAAATCTTATAATTAAAAATCTTATAATTAAAATTCTTATAATTATCAAAAGAGATAAACGCTAAAAATGCATGTAAAATTTGATTTCTTGAGCATTTTTGTTGTGATATTTAGTTTTTAAGTTATTCACCTTAATTATAGAGTAAATGTAAATAAAAATAATTGAAGTTTTTAAATAAATATTTATTCAAGTATACACGGGATGTTTTATTTCAAAATTAAATAAAAAACGTATTAAATATATATAAAATAGTTTTATCGTTTTTTGTCACCACTACCGTTAACAAAATCTTTGCTAGTAGTTCTTGTTGGTAGGTTATCTGAAAACAAAAAATACTAACTTTAAAAATAAAAAAAAAATCTTTTTTGAAACCGTTCAAGCATTATAATATTTTTTTTCGCCCTGTATCCCGTGTACGGCAGGGTAGGCAGAAGGAACCCAGTATTAAAGCACTTCGTTCTCTATAGTGAAGTGTCTATAGAGAACGAAGTGCTTTAATACTGGGTTTAATCTTTGGTTCTGTTCGAATTGGATACAAAGAGTAATTTTGAGACTCAACACCGCGCTTCGTCTTGTTACCAGAGGGAGTAAATGAAAATAAAAAAAAAAACATTCCTCCAAATGAGGATCGAATTTGAATCTACAATCATTGCTTCTGTGTCACGTTGGCCTCTTATTAATTTTGTAATTTAGTAAATAATTATATTAAAGCAAAAAAATTAATATATTTTTTACATAACTTCACGCTGTATCCCGCATACAGCATGGTAGGCAGAGGGAACCTAGTGCTAACACAATGAACTAGTGGTCATTTTATATAAAAAAAATCATTTATTGATTCTGATAGAGGCCTATCGTGGCACAGTGGCACAACGTGTGACTATAAACAACTGTAATATATATTTTAATTTATATTGTCATTTCTTCGCTCTGGTGTCGAGGCAAAGCGTGGCGTTGAGTTCCGCCACTCAACACGCAATGCCTCCAGAACTCGGCGAAAAGTGGGGAATGGAGTGTCTCAACACTAGGTTCCCTCTGCCTATCCTGCTGTGTGCGGGATACAGCGTGATGTTGTTTTTTTTAAATTTACCTGCAGGTCTACAACATCTGTTGCCTTTCAAAGATTTAGTAGGCGTAACTTTTTTAGATTTATCCGAATTATTCGATTTATCCGACCTCTTCGTATCACACGGGCACCAGGAATGTACGCTACTGCGTGATGTATCCATTGCTTCAATTTTTTCTGTCTACAATTATAATTAGTATTATGAAATCAAAATATGAGGCCAGTCGAAACAAGCGTGTGACTTAATAGGCGATAGGTTGTGGGTTCGATTCCTACTCGGGGGGAATTTTTAATATTTTTACTTCCTCACCACAAACACGCATTGCCTCAAGAATTGTAAAGAAAATCTAATCAAAATCCGCTTCACGCTATATCCCGCATACAGCAGGGTAGGCAGAGGGAACCTAGTGTTAAGACAATCCGTTCTCCATTTTCGGCCAAATTTTTCGAGGCGTGCATGCGATGCGTGTTAAGTGGCGAAAGTCAACACTGGGCCTTTGTGTTCGTGTCAAAGCGAAGAAATGAAAATATTAAGAAAACATAATTCATAATTTTTCTTTTTGATTCTAAAGAATATGAGTAATATCTTATTCCCAAGGTCCCAAGGTTCCCAAGTTCCTTCTGCCTCTCCTGCTAAGTGTATGATGATAAATAAATAAAGAATAACAAAAAAGGATATTGAATTTAAAAGGAAATTTAAAGCTAAGTAAATTACCTTTGAAGGAGCCGCAGGTAATTTTACAGGTCTATCAACATTAATATTGTGCTTAGGTTTTTCTTCTAATTGTAGTTTAAGTTCCTCTTGCAATGTTTTAGGCGACTCCTTGCGTTGTGATGGCGGCTTTTCTTTTTGTAGATATATCTTTTTCAAATACAAGAACAAGAAAAGTAAGGATTTTTTATATTACTTATATTAAGGTAGCTATACATTGTGGAAGTGTCAACACCACTTTAAATGAAACCACAGTTTTAACTACTCTATAAAAGCCTAATACAATTTTTTTTCCCAAGAATGGAAAAGTTTTTTTTCAAACAAAATAAATAATAAAATTATTGTTGTAATATAAAACGCCATTTTTGTCAAGAACGACGCACGCACACATAAACCTATCAACGGGAAACCGCCGCATACGCCTCATTCCGAAATCGAGTCGTAGGTATTGGCGGCAAAGTTCAAAGTTGATTAACCTTTAGTAGTATGTGTTTAAGTTATTGGTATCTATGCGTAACTGCGTCACCCGAAATAAGGTATGGATAAATATCGTGAAATGAAAAAAAAAACTCCTACGTCTAAACTGTTATCTTGATTAATTTCTTTAGGTATGGGTGTATAATATTTTATTATATATGCTGTTCCCGTAAAAGGAGTGCTGACACTTCCACCCTGTGTATCTTATTGATTCTCATTTAAAAAAAATCATTAAAAAAAACGTAAATTAAAATTGAACGTAGTGTATTTTGAAATAGCGCAAGCTAATTTTCAAAAAAGTTCAAAAACTTTAGGTAACTTTTTCTTGTAAAAAAAGAAATTTTGTTATAGCGATAATATATATATGTAACAAAACTAACCTCAGGCACTTTCCACACAATAATAGTCCCGGCCGCGCAGCTGCTCACTACGTAGCGCGCGTCGGGGCTGAACCTGCAGCACGTGACGGCGCCGGCGTGCCCCAGCCCGGTGTGCGTGTATATACCCTCTTGGTATTTCCATAGCTTAGATTAAATAAATTCAAAATAATAAATTATCTAATAATAATAACATTTTCACACTTTGCAAATGTATAAAACAGTTTTACTCTTTATAGCAGGATATACAGAGTTTTTTCTTTATTTCGCGCTAGTAACAAGACAAAGCGTTGAGTTCCGTCATTCAACAGACATCGTCTCGAAATTTTGGCGGAAAGCGCGGAACAGAGTGTTTTAACACTAGGGTCCCTTCGGCGTGAAATTTAAAAAATATATTTTATGTCCGACATCACACTGTACTGTACAAATAATATATGGAGAACAGAGTGTCATAAGACTAGGTTCTCTGTACTATATGATACACAGTGATGCGTAAATATAATGACACTGAGACGTAATTAAATATTTGTTAACTTCACACTGTATCCCACGTAACAGAATAGATTCCGTTCCCTTAAAGACATTTCCGTTTTCCACTGTCCAGCGAATTCCCGAGACAGTGCGTGTTGACGGTTGAGTGACGGAACTCAACGCCGCGCTTTGCCTTATATAAGATCGAGAAAATAAAAATTAAATGTTTCATTGCCCTGAGTGGCAGTCGAACCCACGACCGTCATGTTTATGGTCGCACGCGTGTACGCCAGCTTCACGACGGCCTCATAATGGTAAGGTACGCAAGTTGCAGAATTATTTATTGTATAAGTTATATATAAAATGTCTTATGCAAAATCCATTTTTAATTAAATCAAGTCAGCTTCACGCTGTATCCCGCACACAGCAGAGTAGGCAGAGAGAAACTATATTAAGACACTCCGTTCCCCGCTTTCCGCCGAGTTTTGGAGGCATTGCGTATTGAGTGGCGGAACTCAACGCCATACTTTGCAATAAATAAAAATATAAATATAAATAAATATACCATTTCCTCATGTGGGGATCGAACCCACTTGGGCGGTATACTCATATACATTATATATCTGTCTGTGGTACCGTAGCGCCTGATAGAAGGAATCTAGTGCGGTTTTTTTAAATCGCGGGGGATCTTATCTAGCTGGTGGTGGTTTTATAAAAATCGGGTTATCAGTTTCAGAGCTACAAGCACTTTGCCCAGACGAAGTGGTGATGTTTTGGGTCGTGGTTTTTTTTATAATTTTCAACTTTCTTTGCTTCTTACCTTTACGCTCTGATCGTTGCCGCCAGTTACAAAGAGTTCCCCGTCTTGTGTTATATGTAGGCCGTTGATGGCTCCCGCTTTGCTGGCTTCTAACTGAAAATTTTATTAATAATAAAATAAAATAAATCAGCTTCACGATGTATCCCGCACACAGCAGGGTAGGCAGAGGGAACCTAGTGTTAAGACACTCCGTTCCCCACTTTCTGCCGAATTCTGGAGGCATTGCGTGTTGAGTGGCAGAACTCAACGCCGCGCTTAACCTCGACACCAGAGCGAAGAAATGGAAATATAAATTTAAGTAAATATTTCATCTCCTCGAGTGGGAATCGAACCCACAACCAGTCGGTTTTACAGTCACATCTCGTACCACTGCGCCACGACTGGCGTCATTTATTAATAATTTAAGTATATATTACAAAACATTTATAAAAAGATGGTTTAAAAAACACTTAAAAACAACATAACACTTACTTTAAAGAACTTAAGAATCTTGCTATATCATCAGCGTTAGTACCGGAAAATTCCAGTTATAAGAATAAGTGAAATTCTTGGATTTTTTAAATTTTTTTTGTGTAATAAACAGGGTAAACGAGCATATGGGTCATATGAAGGTGATCACTGCCGCTTATGACCTCGTGTAACACTAAAGGAGTTACAGGTGTGTTGCTGGCTGCCAAGATAGATATAGATAGATAGGATAAAGTTACCCATGTCGTATTGACCAGGAAACACTGCCGCAGGCAGTCCATTCCACAATAGCGTGGCGTGTGGGAGGAAGTTCTTACGAAACGCAAGTAGTGGAGTGCCACATATCCAGATGGTGAGGATATTTGAGAAAAAAAAATGAAAATTCAGCAACAGATACCAGGTAAAATATAAAACATCAAAAAGTATAATAGCACCTCCCGCGCCAGGTTCCCGCTGGCCGCCTCCCAGTAGGCCACGCGGCGGTCGGTGCCGCCCGTGAGCAGCTGGCAGCCGCGCGGCTCGAAGCACACGCACATGAACAGCGTGTTGGCGTACATCACCTGGCGGCGCGACAGCGACCTGCGGGGGGGGATCTATTTATACTAAAGAAACCCTAGTATAAAAGCTCGTTTAAGCCTTTAGGCCGTCGTGGCTCAGGGGCACATGGGTGCGACTGTAACGCGACGCTTGTGGGTTCGATCCCCACTCGAGGAAATGAAATATTTATTTAAATTTATATTTCCATTTCTTCGCTCTGGTGTCGAAACAAAGAGCGGCGTTGAGTTCCGCCACTCAACACACAATACCTCTCAAATTCGGCGAAAAGTGGAGAACGGAGTATCTTAACACTAGGTTCCCTCTGCCTACCCTGCTGTGTGCGGAATACAGCGTGAAGCTGATTTTTTAATCCTTTACATTTTTTTTTTCAAATGGACTTAATGCTGTTGACCTGGACTGGTCTTGACAGCGTCACCGGGCTGGGAGGAGCGAGTGTAGCTCGCCCCTGAAGAGAAAAATTACGAGCTTTGATGGACGCTCGTGAAGTGTTGGCGATCGCGGGGGAATGCCCCGCGTACGCTAATCATGGGGGATCTCGGCCGTTGGGCCCCGCCGCGCCGAGGCGCGGGCGTGCCGTGAGATATGACTGGCGTCAATCCTTTATAATACTGGGACTATTTATAAGTTATGCCACACCTATTTTTTATTGTTTTATCCCCTCGCCCCGTCTCGGGTATTATGCGAATTAAAAGTAAACAACAGTTGCAAAATTATGTTCTTATTCTTTCTTAATTTCCTGTTAAACAATATAAGACTCTGTCGACAGCATCTCCTTAACGTAAAAAAAAGAAAAATTTTGCTAACGAAGCTACAATTGAGCTTTACTTATTCTTCGAGACAGACAAAATATTTTAGTATACAAAAGACAAAAGATTTGAACACATCGCCAGCATTGCGTAATGGATTTGTGCCGGACTGTATGCGCAATAACTCTATTGTACATACATTTTTTTTTAATTTCAGGGTACGAGAAGATAAACACTAACGTAGAGTTTTGCCACTTCACAAAAATTATCTATTTTGCATGAGAAAAAAAATATCTATTCAAGCAAAATGGCTGGCATTGTACAATAAAACAGTGTCTTCCTATATCCATTATTCAATATTGTAAATTTATCCAATAGACATATTCTCTTCAATCAGGACAACTAATCTAAAAATGAGAAAAAAAGGACAATAAACGGTCACACAACATTATATATACACCAGTAGAGTTCCGCCACTCAACAAACAAAATCTCGAAAATACAACCAAACCACAGAACCAGTGTCTCAGCACTAGGTTCCCAAGTTCCTTCTGGCTACCTTGCTATATGTGGGATACAGCGGGAACCTAAAACCTAACAATACACAATACTTACACCAAATCCCATATAATACACGAGCCGTCGGTGCCAGCGCTGACCGCCTCCGTGTCATTCGGCGACACCTGTATAGCTGAAACTGGACTTTTGTGCTCTTTGAGTACTTTTTTTAAACTTTGGCATTCTGGTTTTATATCCCACAAGCGCACCTGTAATATTCATAAAAACATATAATAATTTATAAGAGTTGGTATCGATTGGTACTAGTTTAATTTTATTAAAATATTGTATTATAATTTTATTAAAATACTTTGAGGCCAGTCGTGGCGCAGGGGCACTAAGTGTGACTGTAAAACCGACTGGTTGTGGGTTCGATCCCCACTCGAGGAGAAAAATATTTACTTAAATTTATATTTCCATTTCTTAGTTCTGGTGTCGAGGCAAAGCGCTGCGTTGAGTTCTGCCACTCAACACGCAATGTCTCCAGAATTCAGCGGAAAGTGGGGAACGAAGTGTCTTAACACTAGGTTCCCTCTGCCTATCCTGCAGTGTGCGGGATACTGCTTGAAGCTATTATTATTATAAAATACTGTATACATTTTTAATGATATGAACTTGAATTTTAAATTAGAATATGTTTAATTTTGGTAGCAGAGCAGTCGTCGTCATGGCGCAGTGATAAGGACGATGTGGTCTATGGTAAATGTGATGGTCGTGGATTCAGTTCTCATTCGGAGGAAGAAATTATTTTCATTCCCTCGCTCTGGTAACAAGTCAAAACGCGGCGTTGAGTTCCACCACAGCATGCATTGTCTCGAAAATTACTCAAAAAATTACGAACGTAGTATCTTAAACTAGGTTTCCTCTGCCTACTCTGCTATATGTACCTATATAGGTACTATTATCGAGGCCAGTCGTGGCGCAGCGGCACAAAGTGTGAGTATAAAACCGACTGGTTGTGTGTTCGATCCCCACTCAAGGGGATGGAATATTTACTTAAATTTATATTTCCATTTCTTCGCTCTGGTGTCGAGACAATGCCTCCAGAATACGGCAGAAAGTGGGGAACGGAGTGTCTTAACACTAGGTTTCCTCTGCCTACCTTGCAGTGTGCGGGATACAGCGTGAAACTATTATAGTACCTATATAGTATATCATTGTACCTATAGGTACCAATATAGGTACTATAAGTACCTATATACCTACTTGGGATACAATGAGAAGCTAAAAAAAGACATTAAAACACCAATAAAAGATAATATAGCTAATTAACTGAACAGCACCTGTCCTTCGCATCCACCGGATATGAGCGTGCGCCCATCTTGAGTCATATCTAGCGCGGAAGTCCCTTTGTTATGTGTATTGTAGATACAGTATATTAACCTTCCAGTTAGCGGTGTGAATGCTCGAATGTTACCATCATTCCAGGCTAAAATGATAAAAAAATATGTTTTTTCAGCTTTACGCTGTATCACGCACAGAAGCAATAGCAAGTTAGGCAGAGGGAACTGGGGAACCTGTTGTTAAGCCACTTCATTTCCATTTAGTCCTGTAGGGAACTATTATTTACATTTATAGTTTATTTAATATGTGCTATTTATATATTTCAATATTGTAATTTATTTATTTATCATTTATACACATACATAAAATCATACATACATTTAATAGGATTTATATATTTTGTAGTAAGTATTCGTATTTAGTATATTTATATAAAAGCGCTCGCTGCCGTCGACCGAACCGGTAAGGCGTTCTAACATTTACGCCTACCCCCTTGTCGACGGCATATTTTATATATAACAGTCGATGCTTGCCACTCGATGCGCTTTCCATACGTTCCATTGTTTTCTTTATTATTTTCTTCCAAATCAGTATTTACCGTGTTCTCTTTTATATATATGTTTGTGGTTGACTTTTATATAAACTGTGTCGTGATTTACTATTTGTGTTCAAAGTATATGTACTTTAAAGTGGTGTTGAATATACTCAGTGTAAATCGTGAGTAGACTTTTATTCATCTCCATCAACACTACAGTCCCTTCTGTTCCCCAATTTTCGCCCAATTCTATAGGCATTGCATATAGAGTAGCGGAACTCAACGCTGCGCTTTGCCTCGTTACTAGAGGGAAGAAATGAAAGTATTAAATATTTTATTTCCTCGAGGGAAAATCGATTATTGAACCCACAGCCTGCCACATTTGCAGTCGCACGTTTGTTCCCCTGCGCCACGACCTTAAATAATAAAGAAAATTTTGAGAAACAAATAAGTTTGTTTTTTACAAAAAAAGGGCTTTACAATATTTCATGCATAGCAGGATAGTCTCAGGGAACCTAATGTTAAGACAATCCGTTTACGATAAAAGTCGGCCCGAGCGAGAAAATAAAAATAATTTAAATATAATCAATAATCATTCTCTCGAATTGGTATGGAATCCACAACTTTCGCCTTCAGTTAGACGCCATCCTACAGCGCCAAGATCGCCTTAATTTTTTATTAGCCCACAAAATCCACAAATTTTTTTGTAAAAAAAAAAGCCCAATTTTTTTTATGTATTTATGTATCACACAAGAAAGAAAGTACAGAAAACATATAAAAACAGAAAAAATGTGTACAACGGATAACTTACCTCTAATAGAGATCTCTACCAGAAACCCTTGAATGTAGAAGATGTTAAGAGAAACGATTCGGATGCGGTATTTAAATATGACGGTAATAACATTATAATAAACCTATTATACATAAACATTTACTAAATATTATTTTTTCAATTTTCTTAATATAATATGAACATTTTAAATACTACATTACACGAACACTCACCAGTAACAATAGACTTGCCATCGGCGGAAAACAACACCGCTGAACAGGTGAAATTGGGCACGACTATGCGCAGCAGCTCGCGCGCGGAGGCGGCGCACCACACGCGCACGTCGCCCGCGCCCGCCGTCGCGAACACGCCCGACATACCCCTACATTGTTATATTAGATATCTCTTAATGAAAACGACAAGGGTGAGTCGTACAAAAATTGGAGGTCTCGAGCTTTTTGTGAAATTCAGGCTTATATCTCACTACAGCTATAATTCTAGGTTAACCAGAAGTACCTTATTCATTTGAATTTTCTTTATAGTGTCGAAATACTATTTTTTTACTATTATTGTTTAGTATTTCACCGCAAATGTATAGTTATTAGATTTTTTCTTGAACTAGTACTACCTCTAGATGTTAGTTTCATAATTCTAGGTCAAACGAAATACACGTTTTTTGCGATATAAACGGCCATATCTTTTTTCTAAGTAAATATAGAAATATGTTTTTATCAGGGAATCATGGGGCCGTAGATCTAAGTATACGGTTTGAATTTCAACTCGATATCTTCAAGCGTTGCTGAGATAAAAGGTCTTGACAGACAGACATACAAACAGACATAATATAGCTACCCGCTATTTAATAATGAAAATAAATTACCTAGGAAAAGCAATATCGTTTATAGCGCATCTGTGACATGTAACGACAAGGAGAGGTTCAAATTTGTTTACGCTTATCGCGTATATTTCACTACTCCTGGTTCCTGCTAGGAGAAGTCTCTTATCTCCCTTTAGCGCTGGCGACTCCATTAGTTCTAAGGATGTTATGCAACCTGCCAATTTGGTGGTTTTTAGCTAAAAAAAAATTAAAAAACATGTCACTTATAGCAATATGAAGTATTTTACGTAATCGTTAAGATATTATCAATTGTTTGGGTGTGTGATGGGTTTGTATTTAAAATTTCATTTAAAAAGAAACAAAATTTCATTAAAAAAAATAATAGTACATCCGTTACATATTGCCCGTTTAAAATCATATAACAGTAATCAGCCATTACATATAACAGATTACATATAACATAATGAGGCCAGTCATGGCGCAGCGGCACATAGTGTGACTGTAAAACCGACTGGTTGTGGGTTCGATCCCCACTCGAGGTGACGAAATATTTACTTAAATTTATATTTCCATTTCTTCGCTCTGGTGTAGAGGCAAAGCGCGGCGTTGAGTTCTGCCACTCAACACGTAATGCCTCCAGAATTCGGTAAAAAGTGGGGAACGGAGTGTGTCAACACTAGGTTCCCTCTGCCTACCGTCTGTGCGGAATACAGCGTGAAGCTGAGGCATTACATGTTTTTAAGGTTTTTTTAACTTGATGTATTAATAAAATAATGCCAAAGGGTTAAAAAAAATACCATAGTCAAATACTTTTAAGTTAAAAAAATATGCCCAATCCTCTTGGTCTTATTCAAGTTCAAAGAAAGACTATCATTTTTAGATCAAAAGTACCTAATGTTCTAAATAAGTTTAATAGTTTTAACTTAAATAGTTTTAAACTTATAAAAATACATAAGCAAACTCACCGCCCTAAAATGTGGCATATTGGGATCCAATACTTTGCTTTTAGGGAATTCACCTTTCCAATTGATTTCATCCAAAATATCGATAGTACCGTCACCAGCGCCAACGATGAGACATCCATCTGTCATTATCAGTATGGATTCTATTCCTGAAGAAAGCACAAGTGCTTAAATATGTTATCTTTTAATAAAACCAAATGCCAAAGTGTTGCTTTCTTTACCGAATTTATATTAGCAAATGCATTTTTTTTAGCTTCACGCTATACCCCTAGCCAGAAAGAACGGAACGCCAAATGTTATGGTATGCATAACTTTTTAGCCTCGTTCACGGGCATCAACCTCTTCATATATGTCCTCAGAGGTCCTCATGTTTTTATGTGACCCTCTTTCAGTATTATCGATACTATGTTGCCGAAGGCCAACCAAGGGCTCGATCTACCTCTCTCACCACTTACTTTTGCTTCATAATTTTTTTTGCAATTCTTTCACTACTCATTCTCTCGACGTGCCCAAACCACTTGTTCTTTCACGGCTTCTCTCACACATTCTTGCAATCAGACGTTCTAGTATTCTCGCTAGCTCGCGAGCGATTTGTCATTCTGTTATCAATGCAAAATTCTCAAAAATACTTATTATAACTATTCATTGTGAATTCGATCTCCACTCAACAGAATTATTAAATTGAAAATTATTATAATTTATAATAGTTTGGTTTTGCCAATCATCATCATCTTTTTCTTTGCCTATCCTGCTATATGCAAGAGAGTATAAAAATGAAAAATATAAAAGAATATAGTACGACCGACGAGTCGAGGCCACCTAAATTTAAGCTACCTGAACTTTTGCCGTCAAAAGTAACAAAGATCCTAAAATCAAATCTTCGCTGCCATCTTCAAAGCTAATTTAAGTAATGTGCTCGTGCCGTGTGATCCCGGCCTAGAATAGGATCATCCTGGTACTGGTGGTGTCGTAAGAGGCGACTAAAGTACGTGTGGTAGAGTCACGTCGCCAGCAATGGCAACACGCATGGGCAGACTCGACCGGATCATTACCACCCCCGGCATTTAAAACCGGCGTGAAGTAGTGGCTTTATCCCACTGCGTTTCGCATCAGGTAATGCCGGGCTCCGGAGCCCAACCCACCTTACAGGCAG